>PITA01006978.1:0-95424 GCA_004023965.1 Spilogale gracilis | reverse complement strand
AAATAAAATATTTTAAAAAAAAAAAAAAAAACAGAAACAGAGACAAGGGCACCTGTGTGGCTCAGAGGGTTAAGCCTCTGCCTTCGGCTCACGTCATGATCTCAGGGTCCTGGGATCAAGTCCCACATAGGCTCTCTGCTCGGCAGGGAGCCTGCTTCCCCCTCTCTCTGCCTGCCTCTCTGCCTACTTGTGATCTCTCTTTCTCTCTCTGTGTGTCAAATAAATAAAACCTTTTAAAAAAAAAAACAAAACAGACAACCGTAAGAGAGGCTTAGCTGTAGGGAACAAACTGAGGGTTGCTGAAAGGGAGATTAGGTGGGAGGTTGGGGAATGGAGTGATGGGTATTAAGGAGAGCTCATGATGTGATAAGCAGTGGGTGTTAAATGTAAGTGATGAATCACTAAATTCTACCCTGAAATTAATGATATATGTTAAGTAGCTTGAATTTAAATACCCCCCAAAGAAACTAAAGCTTACTCTTTATTATCGTCAGCATTTTGTTTTGATTACTTTAGTTCTTCTTACGTCTTATACATGAGTAGGTGTGTCTGCATGCATGCACACACAAACACAGATACACACTTTTTCTCCAAAAGCTAGGCTTATCCTGTGTATACTGTTGTATATTCCTTTTTTTATTTCCTTCTATGTGTATTTCTCCTTGAAAATAGTAAAATATTTCTTAGTAATACTCTCAGTTCAGAGCTCTCTTTTCAAGTCTGTCTTAGAGAGGAGGGAAACTAGGCCTTGGGCCATATCTGGCACGCTACGTGTTTTTAATGTGGCCTGTGAGTTTATATTTATAAATAGTTGAAAAGTAATAAAAATAATATTTCGTGTGAAATATGTGAAAATTTGCTATAAGATCAGAGTTAAGTAGTTGCAACAGAGATCTCTGTATTGTATCCTTGGTTTTGCCTCTTCTCTGGCAAAACCTAAAATATCTTTACAGAAGAAGTTTGGATTAGAATATTTCTTTTATAGGTTAGGTATAAAGAACTTTAAGAAGGGAGTAAGTTAGCTTTTAGAATTTTGTAGGTGACTTTTCTAAAGTATATAAAAATTCTAAATTAGTAGTTTTTGCCCCCCTACTCATAGTTAATGTTACAAATTAGTGATGTAGTAACATAAGGTTTTCTAGCGTTGTTGCTTTTGGGCCTAGAAACATTTCTGTGACCTTTAAAAACAGAAATCCTGGGGCGCCTGGGTGCCTCAGTTGTTTAAGCAACTGCCTTTGGCTAAGGTCATGATCCTGGAGACCCGGGATCAAGTTCCACATTGGGCTCCCTGCTCGGCAGGAAGCCTGCTTCTCCCTCTCTCACTCCCTCTGCTTGTGTTCCCTCTCTGGCTGTGTTTCTTCTCTCTGTCAAATAAATAAAATCTTTAAAAAAAAAAAAAAAAGGGCACCCGGGGGGCTCAGTGGGTTAAAGCCTCTGCTTTCAGCTCAGGTCATGATCTCAGCGTCCTGGGATCGAGGCCCGTTTCAGGCTCTCTGCTCAGCAGGAAGCCTGCTTCCTCTGCTCTCTCTGCCTACTTGTGATCTCTCTCTCTGTCAGATAAATAAATAAAATATTTAAAAAACAAACAAACAAACAAAAAAACCAGAAATCCTCAGACCAGAGGTCTCTTCTGTGAATCAGACACATTTGTCTCTTTGGAACTACACTAAGCCAAGCCTAGGAAGCAGTGTGATGATGGTCTATAAAAATGAGGGAGGGAAAGGGTGTGAAAAACTTGAAGCTAGTTCTGCGAAGAACTTAAGTGGATTGAGGGTATGCTCAGATAATGTTCTGGCTTAAGTAATGCAAGTATCCATTTTCTCCTTCTTGTATGGGTAGATGTGGTTTCTCTTTACATTTAGGCATTGCGGAAACTGCATATTTTTATTATCTCAATAAGTTCTGACCTTTAGTCTTTCAAGCTCAGTTCATACACAGATTTTGAGAACTTTTTTTGTGTGTGAATTCTGGGTTTATTTAGAATCTCTTCTTGCTGTTACTCCATTCTATTCCAATTCTGCTTCTTCTGTGGAGCAGACACAATTTTCTCTTGCTAGTTATTTTTTTAATTTTTTAGAAAAGACTTTATTTGAGAGAGAGAGGGAGAGAGAGCAAGCTGGGGGATGGGGCAGAGGGAGAGGGACAAGCAGGCTCCCCACCCAGCAGGAAGCCTGACACAAGACTCCATCTTGGGATTCTAGGATCAGGATCAAGATCTGAGCTGAAGGCAGATACTTAATTGACTGAGTCACCTAGGTGCCCCTCTCCTGGTGGTTTTAGCCACAGTTTTTCATAACCAGAGCATAGCCCTTCTCCTTCATCAAATGACTTAGACATATGGTGCATCACCTTCCTGTGCTACAAATAGCTTACTTCCCTTCATCTTTATACTGGTGAGTCTTAAAGCTTGGGGGCTCGGAGGCTTGGAGTTCCAGGTTAAAACAAATGCAGGCCTGCCCTGGAATAGAATATACAGTTCTCATGAGTTTTAGCAGAAAATATAAGACCACACAAAAATTTAAGAAAATTTATATTTACATGAGGTTGCTTTAGGGCCTGTTGATAGACTTAAGAGAAAATTTTTCTTCTCTTGATATTATCTCTAGAGGAAAGTTTGAAAAAACACAACACTAAACATTCAGCTGTTTATTCTATAAGTAATTGTTGAATTCCCACATAGTGCCAAGCATTGTGTAGGTGCTTTGGGATATGCAGAGATGGAAAGAGACCCAGGCCCTGCTCAAAAACCATACAGTTTAATTGAAGAAGGTTGACAAGATCATGCAGAGTACATTGGGGAAAAGGAAGTAAGTTGGCTAAGTAAGCTTAGAGGTGGATCAGGAAAGGCCCCTTAGAAAAGAAAGTGGTGCTTGAGCTGGACTTTAAAAGTTGGGGAAATACTTGACCTTGTTGGAGGCTATGTTGCTAGGAGCTGCAGGCCAGTGCATATGGTTGAAGCCTAGGATTATAGAAGGGGATTCAGCAGCCTTGGTCCACCGGCTGTAGATGTGATCATTTAGCATGGGTAAGCCAAATGAAGTTTAAGTGAGCATTAGCCAAATAAAGAACTTATTTACGGTAATGATTTTGAACTCCTTCTATAATTATAATATTAGTTAGCATTGAGTTCTTTACTACAAGGCTTTGAGTGCATTATCTCATTTAATCCTTACAACTTTTTGAGGTAGTGTTACCTCCTTTTACAAAATAAGGAAACAAGTTTGGAGAGATGAAGTAACTTTCTGAAGACCACATCACTAGTAAAAGGTATACAAGGAACGCAGAAACTCTGATTTCAGAACCTGCGCTCCTACTGGCTATGAGGCATGGGGGGGGGAGCTGCTGAAGCACTTTAAAGGAGGCAACATCGTCAGTTTTGTGTTTTTTAAAGGTCACTTAGGTGTCATTGAGTTCCAGTATTAGCATCCAGTATTAGATTCACCTCTCACTTCACAGAATCATCTTTACTAATCATTATAATAGAGCTACCTTTAAACACATAAAAGCAATAGGAGAACTTATTTAGGCATAGAAACTCCAAAAATAGTCACTATCACCCAAAGTAGGTGCAGCAGTTTGTTTAAAGTATAGTTATCTCTCTTGTTCACCTACAATGACTAATTTTATGTGCAAGTATATATGTTATACAGTATTGTATAACAGAGGGCAGGAGGCATAGGACTCTCTTACTGAGATAGCAAAACAAATTTTTTTTTTGTCAATATTTGGTGTGGATTTAGAATAAATTCATCTGCTTAAGAAATATTTATTGAGCATACTTGTGTGCTAGGCAGAAGGATATCATTGAATAAAGATGACAAAAATGGAACTCATATTCTAGTTACTGAATTGTAGTATTTATACTGAAGTAATAGTATACTACAAGCAGATATAAACTTTAGATGGTTAATGATGTTAGGAGCTAAGTGCAAATCTAGATTCAAATTTTTAAAGATTCTAAATTTTTAAGATTTTAAGTTTTAAGATTTTAAAATTCTAAATTTTTAAGATTAACATAATTTGTATCGTAATAGAAATGAAACTAAACCAGTGGTCCAAGCGGCTTTTGGCAGTTTATCAGAATTGCTCTCCTCTATTAAAGAATCACAAGAGCCAGGTTTGGATGCTCTATAAATGTATATGTTAGCTTTGATGGAGCTAGGAAGTCCTTACAGTTACTACTGAGCTTATAACCATTTAAATTCTGCCTCTGTGGTTCTCATATCATTCTTTAAGCAAATGGACTAAGAATCAGGTAATAGAAATGTGTAAGTTTATGTCATAATCTTTAGTTTCACATAGCTGAACCTAGTGTCTTACAATTTTTTTCTCAATTATTGTTAGTAATTTCACAGCATCAAAGCTGAAGAACTATAAACCAGAACATACAAATTAAGAATTATGACAGAAATTTGTTTGAATCAATTATTAAATCAGTGGCATGTTTTCAACTCCTGTCAGAACTATGAAGGGAATTGGGGCGCCTGGGTGGCTCAGTTGGTTAGGCGACTGCCTTCGGCTCAGGTCATGATCCCGGGGACCCGGGATCGAGTCCCACATCGGGCTTCCTGCTCGGCGGGAAGCCTGCTTCTCCCTCTCTCAGTCCCCCTGCTTGTGTTCCCTCTCTGGCTGTGTTTCTCTCTGTCTAATAAATAAAATCTTTAAAAAAAAAAAAAAAAAAAGAACTATGAAGGGAAAAAGAAAAATAATAGGACTTTGAACTAAGTTGTTTTTTTTAATCAGTATTTGGATGGCTCATGACTCTTAATGACAAATGACTTTCAACTAGAAGTGAATTATTTGCTTAATCTAAATAGTGTCAGAGAAAATATATACAAAAGATTTTATAAGAGAACCAAATTTTTATTCTTTATGAACTGGATATGCTAGGTAACCTAGCTAATAGTATGTCTTTAAGAACACAGAGCTACATTTTAAATAGCAAAAGTATTATCAGTGAAAAAATAGCGTGGTGTTTTTAATTGTGACAATAAACAAGTTTGCAGTTTAATTTTAATACCAAAGCAGATTGAATACTCTAAGTAAAAATTGTAAAGTCTATACAGAGAGTTTTTGTTTTATTTGTTCTAAGAAGTTCAAGATTATACCTTGGACAGATCATTGGTAATCAGGTATTCTTGGTTACTGAATGTTTGGGGTCATTTCTCTTGTAGTTAATTCTCTAGAGTTAATTGGCAAGTCATTGTGGGAAGCATCCTTAAAATGCTTGAAACCAAACAAATTACACATAGATAAAATCATTTTGCAGGGAAGTTTTTGGTTTCATGAAGTTAATTTCATATGGGAGAGTTCAAATTAATTTGTTATAATAAATCTATCATAAGAAATAAGTGTGTTTAAGGTACACTCTTCACATTCTCCTACTGTTACAAAAATAGTATCTAACTTTGTTACCATTTTAAATATTTGGGAACTAAGAAGAGAAGTGGTGTTCATGCAGCTTTCTTATGTTGTAAGGATAAGCCTCACCAATCTTCTTTAGTTTTATATATTTTTAAGAATCATTACTCTTTGAATTTTAATGGGAGTTTACTATAGGAAGTTAAACTAGAGATACACTAATTTTTTGGATAAGATTTTACAGGTACTTCATTTATAAGATTATAAATTTTCTGAAATTGTTTCCTCATAATGCTTTTCAGAGTTAGATTCTCCCTCCCCATCACCTCCTTTTCTTTCTTTTTTTTTTTTTAATGAAATTGGAAACAAGGTAGACTTTTTTTTATTAAAAGAAAAATTGTTTCATGGAACAGGAAACTCTGTTAGGGCTTTTACATAATGCCGTGGAAGATGTGCCCTGCACAAGGCCACGTCACTGAGTGGGGTCTGAAATTCAGCCCACGCTCCAGTCTTCAAGCTGTGTGCCTTCACACAAGGAAGCATTCACCTGGAGGTTGACTTGCTTTTCTCCAGTTCACACAGAGCTGCAATATGGGCTGGAGTCTACAACTTTTCTTCTTCAAAGACATTTTAGAATACTGAACTCTATCCAATTATAGCCAGGTCTCACTCTAAAAGACCAGAAGTGGGGAGATATTTTCTTGGCTATGACATGAGAAACACTGGTTCATATTCTCTTTACTTAACTGTTGTTTCTGCCTTGAAATGCTTTTCCTTCAGATAGCCACATGGTTTCTTTTTCTCATCTCCCTGAATCTTTGCTCAATGCTTGCTTCTTGAAGCCTTCTTTAACCTCTGTATTTAAGGTGCAGCCACACTTCCCAACACTCTCTATCCCCCTTTCCGCTTAATTTCTCTCCCTCATGTTTGTCACCTTGTGACACTGTGTTTTAATTACTCCTTTGTGTTCTGAGAGGTTAGGGGTTTTCCTGTTTTGTTTTTTTTGCTACATTCCCACAGCCTGGAATGATGTCTGGCTCATAACAGGATATTCATTTTATTGAGTGAATAACAGAATAGAGAATTTCCGGTATATTCTGTAAACCCTGCAGAATTTCCTACTCTAGTCATGGATACTTAGTATAATGATTGATAACTGATAGAGTGCAAAGAAGGCCTAGGTTCTAGAAGTAGACTACTGAGAGGTTCAAGTCCCACCTCCCCTAGAGACCTGTCTGTGTCTGGTTTTTGTTTTCACTTTTAAGATGCAAATGCTAATAGTACCCACATCATAAAGTTGTGAGGATTAGATGAGTTAATAATACTCAGAACCTGCCAAGCCCTTTGATATCCAACATTAGTTAGTAATTTGGAGCTAATTAGCTTAATCCAAGGAAAGGAGGACAAAGAGGTCATATACTTTATTACACATTTATTGAAGACCTACTATTGTTCCAAGCATTGTGGAACATAGGGGATAAGACAGGTTCCTACCTTAATTGGGAAAGCATTCAAAGAGATTCTTATTTCACAAGGTCACAGTTTATTGAAGGGGAAAGAGTTGCAGTATTATGTGCTTCTTCCTAACAACCATCTTCTGATTTACCTAAGTCCATTTGGTAAAGTCAATAACAGTAACTTTTTCTGTCTTCACAGAGTTTATGGTCAAGTTGGGGAGAAAACAAGTCAATGTCTTTATGACTTTATTATCTAAAATAATTTTATAATTAGGTATTACATTTAAAATGGAAAACATTTGGGATAATAAAAATTTTCTAACTTTAAGATAGAAATGGGAGGTTTCATATCTGAATCTTATTTTAAACATCCTTTATGATCTAAGATTTCTAAATATTTTCTAACTTCGCATTAGATTATACCATATTACTTTTATTTAATTACAGTTATTCAGAATAATAGATTGCCAAGATGGAGAGGAACTTCTAGCAGAAAAGTAGATATGAGAGCGTAATAACTTCATTTGGAGTAGAACCTGCTGATTTTACCAGCCTTTTAAAGCTTATTGTCCTGGGCGCCTGGGTGGCTCAGTGGGTTAAAGCCTCTGCCTTCGGCTCAGGTCATGATCTCAGGGTCCTGGGATTGAGGCCCACGTCGGGCTCTCTGCTCAGCGGGGAGCCTGCTTCCTCCTCTCTCTCTCTGCCTGCCTCTCTTGTGATCTCTCTCTCTGTCAAATAAATAAAAAAAATCTTTAAAAAAAAAAAAAGCTTCTTGTCCTTAATGGAATATCCATAATTATCTTTGACCTCTTATGAAATCTGTAGTACTTATGGGCTCATAGATAATTATGATTAAAAACATGACTAATACTTTTGTGCCAGCAATAATTATTTATTTAGCATTTGTAAATTCACATGATCTAGACTGACCAAATACACATATTTCTAATTTCTGTAACTAGTATGTAATTAATGCAGTACTTTGTAACTGTAGATATGCACAGTTAAAGATATTTTTCAAATGCTAAAAAGGGTAGGAGAGCCTGAATGGCTCAGTTGGTTGGGTGTCCGACTTTTGGTTTGGGCTTGGGTCCTGATCTCATGGGTGGGATTGAGCTGTGCCAGTGGGAGTCGGCGTCAATAATCTTTCCCTCTGGCCCTCCACCTGCTTGCGCTCTCTCCCTCCTTCCTACTGTCTTTCTGTCTCTCATTCTCTCTTAAATAATCTTTTATTTTAAAGGTAAAAATGCTAAAAAATAATAATGCCTTAATGTACATTTTTAGTTAATTACCATTGACCCCTGAAAAATGCAGGGGTTAGGAGTGCTGCCTCCTGCCTCCTTTGTCTATGCAGTTGAAAATCCATGTATAACTTGATTCCCCCAAAACTTAACTACTCATCGTCTACTGTTGATTGGAAGTCTTTAGTGATGACATATGCAGTTGATGAACACATATTTTGTATGTTTTATGAATAACATACAGTTTTCTTACACCGAAGTAAGCTAGAGAAAGAAAATGTTATTAAGAAAATCATAAGAAATTTTATTATCTCCTGTACTCAGTTCTCCTTTATTTGATACTACCCATAACTTCATGGTTATAACTTTACTTCATAATTTTAAGTGAACAGAACAGATTGCAGAATAATATGTCTCATTTTGTTTAATGTGTGTATGTATATGTATTTAAGTAAAAGAATATACACCAAATCTTATTGTTGGTTACCTTTACAAATACTTGTAGTAGCCTCTCTTTTATAAAGAACATTAATATTGTTACTCTTTTCCTTTTTCAGAATCTGATATTGATGCTGCCACTGCAATGATGCTTTTAAATACTTCTATAGAACAAGGAATTTTAGAATGTAAGCAATCATGCCATTCTTCCTAAAACACATTTTTGTGAGTGCTTTCTCAAATGTAATTTAGAATGCAAAATATTTAAATGTTATAGGCAAAATTTTTTCCAGCTAAATTGTGTTTGCATTTGAATTACTTAATTTCCATTTTATTATATTTCCATTAGTATATGTGAGCAGTTATGAGATTGAAGTTAGTGCTGTGATAAGATATTTTTACATGGACCAAGAAACAAAGAAATAAATAGCATGCGTAGAAATTAAGGTTGAGGATTTAAAGTAAAAATGAAAGCCATAAATAAGAAAATACAGGAAAGCATATTTATAACCTTGGAATTGGAAAAAGTGCAAAATCCACAACAAAAGAAAACATAGGTAAATTTAACTAAACATCAAAATCTTGTAGTTCTGACAACAAAAGATATCTGTAAGAAAAGTCACACAAGGAAAACATTGAGAGACCATTTTTTTTACTATGTATATAACAAAAGGTTAATATTGAGTTTATGTATATAAAAGGACTCTATAAGTAAAAAATAAGAAAAATGTTCAGAAAAGCCAATATATGAATTAGGTGGGTCTCCAGGGAAGGAAATAAAGTGGACAATACACATTTGAAAAGATATGCAGCATCTCTAGAAGACAGAGAAATGCAAAATGAAACAATATTGAGATACTACCTTTTTTTTTGTCCATGAGATTATGAAAAATTAAAATTATAATAAGTTTTAATTGTGGGAACTGGATAATGTCAAAAAAGGTAGGATGTAAATTTTTACAACCATTTTGGAGCACAATTTGAAAATACCAGCTACAGGTGTAAATCAAAACCACAGGGAAATATCATACTAACCTTAACATCTAGTATCAAAACAAACAAGAAATAACAACAAGTGTTGATGAGAATGTAGAGAAAAGAGAACCTACTGTTGGTGGGAATGCAAACTGGTGCAGCCACTATGAAAAACCGTATGGAGGTTCCTCAAAAAACTGAAAATAGAAGTACCATACCATCCTGTAATTCCAACTCTGGGCATTTACCTGAAAAAACAGAAACACTTAATGCACCCATGTGCATATATGCTTTATATGGCAGCATTATTTGCATAGCCAAGATATGGAAGCAGACAATCTCTGTCCATCAGTAGATGTGTGGGTAAAGATGAGATATATACACACAATGAAATAGTACTCTGCCATGAAAGAAGAATGAAATCTTGCCATTATTGACAACATAAATGGACCTGGAGAGTTTTATGCTAAGTGAAATAAGCCAGAGAAAGACAAATTCCATATGATTTCACTCCTATATGGAACCTACAAAGCAAAACAAATGAACAAAAAACAGAAACAGACGCCTGGGTGGCTCAGTCCATTAACTGCCTGATTCTTGGTTTCGGCTCCTATCGGTCTGTGATCTCAGGGTCCTGAAATTGGCCCCATGTAAGCTCCATGCCCAGTGTGGAGTATGGTGTCCTTCTCCCTCCCCCTCAACCCCTCCTCTCACTCATTCTCTCTGAAATAAATAAAAATCTTAAAAACAAAAAATGGGCACGTGGGTACCTCAGTCAGTTAAGCATCTGCCTTTGGCTCAGGTCATGATCACAGAGTCCTGGGATCGAGCCCCATGTCAGGCTTCTTGCTCAGTGGGGAGCCTGCCACTCCCCATTTGTACGTGTATGTGCATGGCTGTCTCAAATAAATAAAATCTAAAGAAAGAAAGGGAGGGAGAAAGGAAGGAGGGAGGGAGGGAGAGAAGAAAGGAAGGGAGGAAGGAAGGAAGAAAAAAGAAAGATAGAAAAATAAACTTTTAAGAGAACAAACTTCCAGGGGCAAGGAAGGTGGGCGGGGATAAGTGAAATAAGTGAAGTCAATTAAGAGGTTACAAATTTCTGGTCATAAAATAAATAAATCACATGGGGATGAAAAGTACACTTAGGGAATATAGTCAATAGTATTGTAATAACCAAATATGGTGACTATACTTGCATAATGTACAGAATTGTCAAATCACTATATTGTACCCCTAAAACTAATACAAGATTATATGTCCACTATACTTCTGTTAAAAAAAATACCAATTATGGGGCGCCTGGGTGGCTCAGTTGTTAGCGTTAGCATCTGCCTTTGACTCAGGTCATGATCGTGGAGTCCAGGGATCGAGCCCTACATCGGGCTCCCTGCTTGACAGGAAGCCTGCTTCTCTCTCTCTCACTCCCCCTGCTTCTGTTTCCTCTCTCGCTGTCTCTCTCTGTCAAATAAATGAAATCTTAAAAAAAAAAAAAAAACCCTTATGATTTGAAATGTATATATTTTTTAATAATTTTATTTGTTGGTATTTTAGAAGAATATTTGCATATGTGCAAGAGGAGGCATCTAGAAGGATTTTCATTCATTATTATTCATAATATTATTCACAGTATTATTCATTGTAATGAAAAATTGGGAAAACCTAAATGTCAATAAGAAAACAGCGCAACAGTGGCACATTCTTACTGAGCCATTCTGTACAAACAGCTCAAAATAATTGTATTTTTCATGGAAAGGTCAAGGCATATCATTACGATTTTTAAGTATTTCAAGTTAATACCTACAGGATAATATATGGTCAAAGTAAAAAAAAGAAGCAAGTGAACAAAAATCAACAGAACATCACTAACCCTAAAACTCTTACTACTCAAGTTTTAAATGGCCTGTTCTTGAACCAAATGCATTTGACCTATTGATGGAAGTGTTCTTTTCCACAGGTGAGAAGCCTCTTTCTCTTAAAACAGCAATGCAAAAAAAGAGGAGTTACGGCAATGCATTTAATCATCCCAGTACTGTGCGATTGCAAGAAAGTGATTCTTTGGCCACAAGCATTGATCCAAAAGAAGACCACAATTACAGTGCGAGTAGCATGGCAGCACAGCGCTGTGTGTCCAGGTCTAGCGTGTCTTCTCTGTCCTCTGTGGATGAGGCATATGATTTTATCCCAAAGAGTAGCCATGTGGGAAGTGATGGCAGTGAAGGATTTCACAGTGAAGAAGATACAGATGTTGATTATGAAGATGATCCTCTTGGAGACAGTGGCTATGCATCACAGGCTTGTGCAGATACCTCTGCAAAAGGGCAGCCAGGCAAAAAGATGCGCAAACAGTTATGTCAAGAAATTGATGAGGAGCTCAAAGAGGCAGCTGGATCTTTGCTCCACCTTGCTGGAATCCGTACATGTCTGGGTTCCCTAATAAGTACTGCAAAGACACAAAATCTAAAACAGCGGAAAAAATAGTACTTATTGGTGTGAAATTATTTTCAAGTGTGGCAATACTCTTCTACTTAATTCTTTACAAGGGATATCAAAGCCATAATGGACTTCTTTTGTTTTAGGGTGGGGGAGGGGTGCTAATTGTTTATTTCAAAACGTTTGTTTGTTTTAATCTTTATTAAATAATTGCTGTTAGGACCATGCCCAACCATATATACAATGCCAGGTCTTAAAAGCATAATTTTTGTGATAAGTGTCTCTAAGATTTGGAAATTTTTATATAAGAAAATCTACAGCCTGTGTCTTAAAACTTGCAGCAAAAATCTTTTATTTTGTTAATATGTTAAAGTGTAAGAATTGGCAACTCTGTCACTTTTTTTCATTTTCTTTTCCATTCATTTATAATGAACTATAGTTGCTGATCCAGCTAAAAATGTTGCTGATGTCTTTCTCACATACTTCTCTCTGGACGCATGCAGTCCAGTAGAATGAGATTTGGATTTTTTATTTTGTCTAATTTTTGTTTTTAATTATTTTTTGTTGAAGTGTGGACAAAATTGAAGATAAATTGGAAAAGGTCTTAGATGTCTAGAAAGTTCCTTTTGGTTACATAGGCAGGAAGTGCAGAAAAGAGTTCTGAAATTTAGAAAAGGCAGTTTTATGGTAAAATTTCATCTAAGAACACTCCAATTACTATTACAGTATTATCTTTGAATTTTTTTTTTTTTACTTCCCAGATGTTGCATAACATTTATTGGGGCCTTTTGTTTGTTTCCAAAGTGCTTTGCAACCATTGTTTGAATTTTAGCCACTACCTGTCTTTGTTGAGTAGAAACAATCCAATGAGAGGATATAGCCATAAAGTGTGTTATGGAGTTAACACCTATTTTAACACACTTTTTGCAGTAAGAATCTTTCATTTGTTGTTAAATAGACTGCATTCTGGGAATTTTGTAGTAGGAATGGAGTGTAATGTAATATAAACATTTTGAATAGTTACTACCTGTGTCCTCTTAAATGAGTATAGATCATTTAGGAAAAAACTTCTGTCCAAGGTTTGTATGAATTAAGTTTGTATGTATTTCTAATTAAATTTGAAAGGACTTAACAAAACTATAGAGACAAAGTACCTTCGTGAGTTTCAAAATTCATAAAAAATTAAATCTTATACTGTACACCATTTGGGAGAGGCAGTATAATACATATGTGCCATTTATTCCATGCTAAAAGATTTTATATTGCTGTTCCAAAGGTGCACTAAGGCATTTTAAGTATTTGAACAAATCTGCTTCTATGAGACATTTTTTCTGTATCATTTTTGTAGTTTGACTCTTATTTACAAAGAACACAGGATACTAATAAAACTAAACTTACTCATTATGGTATATATTTTTACAGTGCTGGAAGCAACTTTCCAAAAGTTCAGTCTTATCTCATGGTACATTCTGTTTTATAACGTTGACCTTGTTTCCGTTTTTCTGATAATTTCATATATACATATACATACATGCACACATAGATACATAGACTCACGATTTTGGTTGGTTACTTTCAGCTGTTTCTATGACTAAAGCATTTTCTTGGATTTTTTTTAAGAGATATTTTTATTTTAACTTGCAAATTTTATCTGGGCAAAACTGTCGAATGAGAAGCATAATGAAAACATCTTTTTTTAATTGGCAAAACTTGAAGCCAGGGATAACAACATTAATATTATCTGTCCTGTTTTCATGTTAATTGTAATTAGACTTGGATAGCCACAGTAATAGAATTGGTGCTGTTGAAATATAGTAATTTTTAAGTTTATTCATAATGAAAAATAGTTCTTAAGTGTGCAGGATGAGGTATTTGGGGGTTTTTTCCTTCTTCATACATGTCACATCTACAGAAAGTGGCTAATCCAAGTTAATACCTTTTGCTGTGGATGGTGACTGTAACACACACAAAAAAATGCATATACCACAGTATAAATAGTACACAGATTATAAAAATCATTTAAATAGCAGTATCATAAAGCTATTTACGGTGGCCCTTTGGATAGTAACAAGTGTTTCAGTGAGCTGGTTCCAGTTTATTTTGTTCTGCTGAAATTCTGTTCCACAGCTGTTCTCTCTGCCTCCTGTCCATTAGATAATTACTCTTCATAAGCAGAGGAAAATGATCTAAGATAAGGAGGGGGAGAGTTGTTCCCCCTTTAAGAGGGATCTTCAAAATTATTTTGGCTTAATATAAATAATAATTCTTTAAACTTAATATTCTTTACCTCTTCAGATACTCTTCCCACAAAATTTAAAGTTTGTATGCACCACTAGCAAAGCAATGAACATTTTCATCCTAAAAAGCTAATGGGAAGAAATCACATGGTATTTTACACTTAATTCTTATGTGGAATTCAGTGCATCACTTTCCATTTTCTGATTTATCAAGGCAGTTATTTTCAAGGGGAAGTACCTTTTTAATTATGATTCCCCCATTATTACTTCCATGGGTATTATGATTCTATTCCTCAGGTGTGTTGAGATAAAAACATGGCTAATAATCACCCAATTAAGGAAAGTCATTTCAAGTCCTATGGACTAGAAATTGTATTTCTAATAATATATTAATAAGAAGTTATACTGTAATCGAAACAGTTTGGCAATCCCAGAGAGGTTATATATATGTTCCAGCATATTTTAAGACTGTGATTTAAGCTAACATAATTTGCCTTATATCAATATAAATTGTTACAGCTAGTTCCTGTTTATAATAGATTTCTAGTGGAAGTTTTGAGTCAGCACAATTAATCTTCATCTTTTGCATCCCAAATAGAATCAGTGTTTCTTAAATATAGATTTTTGAAATTTATTTGTGCAATATATTGCTAAATTGATTGATACTTTATTTTACCTTTCAAATTCAGAAAAGAAAACTTGTGTTCATGGAAAAGCTAATTATTGGTGGATTGCTTCCTTTTTTCCACTTTGAGCCTTTCCTTTCCTCCCTATAGCCAGCATGACTTCTCTTAATGTAGATTCCTCTGTATATAGTAAGGTTTAGAAGAGATATATTTTTCTTTTGCTACTTTCTGAGGCATTATATAAAGGGTTCCTACTTAGTGGTCAGTTAGTTAGTTACATGTAAGCACGAATTCAAAGGTAGAGAAAGTATTGAGGGAATGTGTGTGTCTTCGTAGACCAGTAGGCCTTTCCAAGCAGTTAAACAACAGACGTGAATACTTCACAAAGCTGTAAAGACTTTTGTCTTAAATACTACAGTAACTTAACAACCATTTGTGAAGACCATAGCATTTAATTAAAGGTTTTCTGGTTTACATATACTTTACAGGTTTTTTTTTCCTGTTAGTTTGAAATGTGTAAGCTTTGATTTAAACAAAGTTTACTTCACTGTGTTAATGATGTACTCAAAATATTTATTGAAAGACAAAGTAGAGTATTTTAATGTTATACCTGCCATTTTTTCTTAAAGCACATTTTCTTTTTGCATCTAACTGCCAGTGCCATTGTCAAAACTTGTTTTTAAAATTGTTGTACATTTCTTATTAAACTAAGTGCTTAATTTTAAAGTATTATGTTGCCATCATATAGTGTATAAAAATGTATAATTGCCAGTTCACTGTAACTATTATTTATTTTTAAATGAAAGTGTAAGAATGCTTTCTGATTCAAGAAATTGGAGTTATTAAACTGGTTTCCTTATATCCTCTTTTCTAATGTAGCATAAAAATTGCCCTGAGTTTGAGTTATAACTGCCAGTGGATGACCAGTCACAAGTGAACCACTTCTCAGTTGCCAGTCTTTGCTCATATTAAAAGCAACCTAACAGATATTTAGTTTTTGTATCTAATCTCTGATTATTAAAATGTTTATAAAGTTTATTTTTACCAAAGAGATGCAATTCATTATGATAAAGTATTACAGAATAAACCTTGTTTTATAACATTGTTGTACTTTCTGTATTCTTTTGGGGTGGGTAGTGTAGATGGAAGTGGCTCATGCCCTTCCTATTTTGGTGTTAAAAGTTGAAGTCATACAAATGAAAAATAAAGTTTTAATTTCAGAATTTTTAAAAGTCTTTTTTAAGTATTGTTTTTCCTGGTTTTTACAGGCCATTTTAATAATTTTGAAAGTGAAAATAGTGTTAATTAAATTATTCTCTTTCTGAAGATGAACTTCTTTTCATATATATGAGATATTTTGAAATACAAGAAAAATTGTACAGATATGAAATTAAGATTATTTCTAAATATAGTAGTGTTGTTCAACAATATCCAGTAATACCGTGTATTTAAAAATTGGGGCATCCATTATAAAATGAAATAATCTACAACTGATAATCTTTTTTTTTTTTTAAGATTTTATTTATTTATTTGACAGAGAGAAACACAGCCAGAGAGGGAACACAAGCAGGGGGAGTGAGAGAGGGAGAAGCAGGCTTCCGGCTGAGCAGAGAGCCCTATGTGGGGCTCGATCCCGGGTCTCCAGGATCATGACCTGAGCCGAAGGCAGTCGCCCAACCAACTGAGCCACCCAGGTGCCCCTACAACTGATATCTTTTTAATCCCCCCACCCCCTACTTCCCTTTGAAATTATGAGCTGGTAATTTAAATGGTATTAGCTATGTAGAGTTTTTTATTTAAAATGAGTCAAATGAGACAGCTATATTGATTTAAACTATCATGCTGTCTAAGCCCTCCTTCCAAGCACCTTTTTGATACACAAAATCATTTATCAAATAAAGGCATTTGGGACTCATGTATTTCTTCCTTAGGAATTTTATTCTCAGGGCACCTGGGTGGATCAGTTGGTTTAGCAACTGCTTTCGGCTAAGTCATGATCCTGGAGTCCCAGGATGGAGTCCCACATCGGGCTCCCTGCTCAGTGCGGGATCTACTCCCTCTGACCTTCTCCTTCACGTGCTCACTCTCTCATTCTCTCTCTCTCTAATAAATAAATAAAATCTTTAAAAAAAAAAAAAGGAATTTCATTCTCACTATTGTCATACTAATTCTGAAGGGGGAAGATACATAAACCATTTTTAGAAAAATAACTTACTAAAATATGGGTTAAAACATTTAGTCTTTCCCTCAAGAATTTTGGGATGTACTGAACTTGGTAGTTTTTTTTTTTTTAACTGGAAATAAGCTCTCAAAAATTGTGCAAAAATTTAGATGTGAAACTGTTGAAAATCTTTTAAGAATGAAAATTATTAATCTTAGTAACTATTACTATGTTTCATGAAATTATAGAGAACTGTTAGAAGCTATCAACTGAAAACTGAAATAGTCATGTGCTACACATGTGCTTGATAGTTTGTGTTCCAAAAGTTTGTTTACAAATGCATTCTTGGAAGAGGCATTTTTCAGTGAACTCAAGGCAAGTTATGAAGCCTTATTTACCTCAATGTAGTAGATAAACAACAATCCCCTTTTAACCAAAAGTGATTCTTATACAAAATTTTTGTAGGAGTAGATTTTCTTCCATTATAGATTTTCCTCAGCCTTGAGATTTTGGTTCAAGTAAATATTTATAAATCAATCTTGTGGGGAAAATGTAGTAAAAACAGAAACTAGGACAGAAAGGAGACATTGCAGAGAATACTCATGTAGGGGAGATTTTAGAACCTGAAGCACAATTGTTATCTAATGGTTAAGAGTTCTTTTTTTTTTTAAAAAGATTTTATGTATTTATCTTAGAAGGGAAAAGGGGAGAAAGGCATGTGCTCCATGTGGGGCTCCAGGTGGGGCTTGATTTCAGGACCCCAAAACCATGGACCTGAGACAAAACTAAGGGTTGGTCAGCTCAACCAACTGAGCCACCCAGATACCCATAATTGTTGAGGGTTTTTTTAAAGTTTTTTTTTTTTTTAGATTTTATTTATTTAACACAGAGAGAGAGTATGGGGTGTGTGTGGGGGGTGCTGGGCAGAGAGAGAGAAGAGAATCTCAAGCAGACTCCACACAGAACGGAGCATAGCCTGAGACTCCATCCATAACCCTGAGATGACCTGAGCCAAAACCAAGAGTCCAATGCTTAACCAACTAAGACATACAGGTGCCCCAAAGGTTGAGAGTTCTTAAGTGGAGACTGCAGCCAACGTAAAGTACTCTGCAGTGTAACTAAATTTATATGATAATCTTGTATATCAGGAAAGGAATTGAGAAAAAATTCCATACCCTTTGTAAACCGAGCACTTTTTCAATCAGGTATTTCAATGTCTGATCCCAAGCATTGAGCTTTAATTGTTGGATATCCAGTATGCACTAAGAAGTAAAAAGAGACAATCCCTCTCCCAAAAAAATGTAAATGTAATTTTGAATTGTGATGATTGCCATGAAAGAAAAGAATAGGGAGCTATGAAAACTTAACATTTAATCTAGGGTTTTAGGGAAGGCTACCATGAAGAATGTGACTTAAGCTGAGATCTGAAAGAAATATATTAGAACTGAAAGTATAGCTTATTGAGCTGGGCAGGGGCAACAGCAATCACTGAGATCCTGGGATAGGAAAAAACGAGATTTGGGGTGAACTAAAAGGTCACAAAGCAAAAGAGCCGGCAGCAGGTCTTGCAAAGCCAAGTGAGTCAAAGATTGGGGCTTCTGTTACAAGAAACAGGTAAGCCATTGAAGGTGTAGGCAGTTTAAGAAATCATCCTGATACTTTGACTTGCAGCCATAATTGAGTGAAAGGACCAGACTTAAGCTCCTCTGTAAACAACCAGAAAACTGGACAGTATATGGGGGAAACAAACACGTATGAAACATTTTTTGACAAGATCAGTAAGAGTGGTATACCTCCAGCCAGATTAATGGGAAAAAAAGAGGACCAAAATTAGCAATATCAGAAATGAAATGAGACATAAGGACAGATCCTATAGGTATTAAAAGGATAGCAAAACATTAAGAATTTTATGCCGGGGCGCCTGGGTGGCTCAGTTGGTTAAGCGAGTGCCTTTGGCTCAGGTCATGATCCCGGAGACCCGGGATCGAGTCCCACATCGGGCTCCCTGCTCGGCGGGAAGCCTGCTTCTCCCTCTCTCCCTCCCCCTACTAGTGTTCCCTCTCTGGCTGTGTTTCTCTCTGTCAAAAAAATAAAATCTTTAAAAAAAAAAAAAAAAGAATTTTATGCCAATACAATTTGTTGGCACGGTGCAGAAAAGTTGGCACCCTTGTACACTTGGTGGAAATATGATATGGTGCAGCATCTATGGAAAGTATATGGGAGTTCCTAAAGAAATTTAAAATGTATATGATCCAGCAATCATACTTCTAGGTGTATACCCAAAAGAATTAAAAGCAAGGTCTCAAAGAAGTACACGTATGCCGTCTTCATTATAGCATCATTCACAGTAGCAAAAAAGGGCAGAACTCAGGTGTCCATTGACAGATGAATGGCTAAACAAAATGTGCTATTATATGTACAGTGAAATATTACTCAGCCTTTAAAAGGAAGGAAATTTTGACAGGTAAGAGAGAAGACCCTTGAGGGTATTATGTTAAGTGAAATAAACAAGTCACAAAAAGATACACACTGTATGATTCCACTCAGTGAGGTACTTGGAATCATTTAATACAGAGTGAAAGGGTTGCCAGGAGCTGTGGGAAAAGGGAAAGGGAAGGTTTTTTGTTTTTTGGGGTTTTTTTTAAGATTTTATTTATTTGACAGAGAGAGAGATCACACATAGGCAGAGAGGCAGGCAGAGAATGAGGGGAAGCAGGCTCCCCACTGAGCAGAGAGCCCGACATGGGACTCGATCCCAAGACCCTGAGATGACCTGAGCCAAAGGCAGAGGCTTAACCCTGCGAGCCACCCAGGTACCTGGGGAGTTGTTTTTTAATGAGCATGGAGTTTGAATTTTGCAAGATGAAAAATGTTCTAGAGATCAGTTGCACAATCGGTTGTACTTAAACAAGTAGAAAGAAAAAAGAAAAGCCATCAAGCCGCAAAAAGACATAGAAGAATATTAAATGCATATTGCTTAGTGAAAGAAGCCAATCTGAAAAAGCTATATACTGTGATTCCAACTCTATGACATCCTGTAAAAAGCAAAATTATGGAGACAGTAAAAAGATCCATCATTGCCAGGGATTTGAGAGGGAAGGAGGGAGAGAGAGAGGAATAGGTGGAGCACAAAGAATTTTCAGGATTTTCCATGAAACTACGCTAAATAGTAACAGTGGATCCAGGTCATTATACATGTGCCGAAACCCATAGAAAGTACAAGATAAAGAGGGATCCCCTAGTGTGAAGTATGCATGTTTAGTTAGTAATAACATTAATATTGACAATTGTCATAAATGTACCACACTAACGTAAGAAGTTCATAATAAGAGAAACTTGGGGTAGGGAAAAAGTAGGGCTGGAAGCAGGTATATTGGAACTCTCTGTACTTTCTGCTCTATTTCTCTGTAATCTAAAACTGCTCCAAAAAGTAAAGTCTATTAATTAAAAACAAAGTGAAAGAAAAACAAAACAACCCCCCCCCCCAGCCACCTGCCAACTGCAAGGGCTGCCAATGGCCAAAGCTGGAACCATTTAAGCAACAAAGTAAGCAAAACAGTATTGGCTTATACCCAAAGTATAAAATATCCATGAGTACACACTGTTACAAATAACGACTGAATAAATTAATAAATGAAGGAAAAAAGACAAATCTCCCATACAACAGATACTCCCCCTAGCTCAAGGAGGGGGAACTTAACTTTCCTCTTCCTAAGTGGGGGCCACTCAGAATGACTGCCTTCCAAAGGTATGGACTGGGCATGGGGGAGGAGCTGAGGCACTTTGTAGTGGAGAAGCCAGACAAACACTACTTTAGCCCAGTGACCTTGGTCAACATCAGCTGTCATAAATCAGTCTCCATGAATTTGCCTACTCTAGGTGTCTCCTAAAAGTAGAATCGTACAATACTTGTCTTCTTGTATCTGGCTTATTTGAACCTAGAGTAATGTTTTCAAGGTTTTCCCATGTGGTAGCATGTATCAGAATTCCATTTCTTTTTAAGCTTGAATAATATGTACTGTATATATATGTATATATACATACAATAATTTACATATCATATTTTGCTCACTCATTCATCTGTTGATGAACATTTTGGGTTTTTTCCACGTTTTGGCTCTTTTCTTCTAGACTATATATATATATGTATTTTTTTTGGATGACTTGGTTTTTTGTTTTGTTTTGTTTTTTTGTTTTTTAAAGATTTTATTTATTTGACAGAGAGAAACACAGCCAGAGAGGGAACACAAGCAGGGGGAGTGAGAGAGGGAAAAGCAGGCTTCCCGCCGAGCAGGGAGCCCGATGCGGGACTTGATCCCGGGTCTCCGGGATCATGACCTGAGCTGAAGGCAGTCGCTTAACCAACTGAGCCACCCAGGCGCCCCTGGATGACTTGTTTTATTTTTTATGTATTTTTTTTTTATTTTTTCAGTGTTCCAAGATTCACTGTTTATGCCCCACGCACAGTGCTCATGCAACACTTGCCCTCAGTACCCACCACCAGGCTCTCCCATCCCCCAAACCCCTCCCCTCCAAGACCCTCAGTTTGTTTCTGAGTCCAAAGTCTCTTATGTTTCTTCTCCCTCCCTGATTTACCCCATTTGCCATTTCTTTTCCTTCTCCTACTGTCCTCTATATTATTCCTTATGCTCCACAAGTAAGTGAAACCTTATGATAACTTGACTTTCTCTGCTTGACTTATTTCACTCAGCATATTCTCTTCCAATCTGGTCGATGTTGCTACAAAAGTTGGGTATTCATCCTTTCTGATGGAGGAGTAATATTCCATTGTATATATGGACCACATCTTCTTTATCCATTCATCTGTTGAAGGGCACCTTGGCTCTTTCCACAGTTTGGCAATTGTAGCCATTGCTGCGATGAACATTGGTACATAGGGCCCTTATTTTCACTACATCTGTATCTTTGGGATAAATACCAAGTAGTGCAATTACAGGGTCATAGGGTAGCTCTATTTTTAATTTTTTAAGGTATCTCCACACTATTTTCCAAAGCAGCTGCACCAACTTACATTCCCACCAACAGTGTAAGAGGGTTCCCCTTTCTCCATAGCCTCTCCAACACTTCTTTCCTATCTTGTTAATTTTGGCCATTCTGACTGGTGTAAGGTGGTATCTCAATGGGGTTTGGATTTGAATTTCCCTGATGGCTAGTGATGATGAACATTTTTTTTCATGTGTCTATTAGCCATTTGTATGTCTTCCATGGAGAAGTGCCTCGTCATGTCTCCTGCCCATTTTTTGATGTGTTCATCTTCTTTTTGAGTGTCGAGTTTGAGGAGTCCTTTATAGATCTTGGATATCAGCCCTTTGTAGTATCATTTGCAAATATCCTCTCCCATTCCGTGGGTTACCTATTTGTTTTGTTGACTGTTTCCTTTGCTGTGAGAAGCTTTTTATTTTGATGAAGTCCCAAAAGTTCATTTTCCTTTGCCTTTGGAGACGTGTCTTGAAAGAAGTTGCTGTGGCCGATGTCAAAGAGGTTACTGCCTAGGTTCTCCTCTAGGATTTTGATAGGTTCCTGCCTCACGTTGAAGTCTTTCATCCATTTCGAGTTTATCTTTGTGTGTGACGTAAGAGAATGGTCTAGTTTCACTCTTTTATACGTAGCTGTCCAATTTTCTAGACTGTATTTTTTAAAGGATGTTTGTATGGTGAACTGCCATAGGTGAACAGAGAGTGTCTCCTTCCAGAGCAGAGAACTGGTTAGGTTGCTGTCCAGTATAATAAAGAAAATGGATCCCTTTGGCAAAGGTCAGGACAAGTTTGCTTACACCCTTTATAAAACATTTGGGTTTCTTATGTAGCACCCATCTGGGCTGCTCTGCAGAGCCATGGGCGTAAAGAGAACCCATGCGACTGTGGAGCTTGTGTTGTTTGCTGTGCTGTAAGCAATCAATTCCTTTGTCTCGTGTTTTCTGCAAGTATCCATGAAGTTGTGGCAGGCTAGCTTATTAGCCTGAAAGTACTATTGAAACCTCATGTCCTTCACAGTTATTGACATTCTTCTGTCTGATAAAAGGCATCTATGAAAAACCTATAATTAACATTGTGCCGAATGGTGAGGGGTTGACTGCTCCGTTCTCCCACCTCCATTATGAAAAAGCTGAGGGTGTCCCCTCTCACCGTTTCTATTCAGTATTATTTAACCAGTTCAGTAAGGCCAAAAAAGTAAAATAGAAGGAGGAGAAGGAGAAGAAGGGGGGTTAACTAAAGGGCATACTGGGAAAGGAAGAAATCACCTTTCTTCACAAACAACACTGTGTCAGTAAAAAACCCTGAGGAATCTACGAAAGGCAACTGAAACTAATAAATAAATTTACCAAGACCTCAGGATATGAAATCAATATTTTCAAAATCAGTTGCACTTATATTACCAGTAAACTTGGAACATGAAATTTTTAAAAAAAATAATACTATTTGCATTAGTATACAAAAAAATGAAATACAAAGGAGCAAATTTAAATATCCAGTTGTTGCAAAATATATGCCAGACCTGTGCAATGAAAACTATAAAACATTGCTGAAAGAATATAAGAATATTTAAATAAATGAACAGATAACACTGTGTTTGAGGCTTCAAAGACTTAAATATTGTTACGATGTCACTTCTCTCCAGATTGATCTATGCATTCAATTCAATCGCAATCAAAATGTAAAAGACTTCTTTGAGGAAATTGGCAAGCAGTTTCTAAAACTTATATGGAAATGCAAATGACTTACAATAGCCTAAATAATTGCAAAAAAAAAAAAGTTGAATGGCTTTGTGCTACCTGATTTCAAAATTTATTATACAGGTATAATAATTAAACAGTATGGTATTTGACATGTTTAAATATAGAGATAGATGGAACAGCATAGTCCAGAAACACAATCTATACATTGTGTGTCATGAACAATTGATTTTTGGCAATTATCCCAAGTTAACTCAAGCTTTTAAGGGTGTTACCCCAAGTTAACAAAAGGTGTTGGAACGATTGGACATACATGTGGGGAATGACAGACCTTGACTCTTACCTCTCAGAATACATAAAAATGTATTGGAAATCCATTATAAACCTAAATGTTAAAACTAACACTGGAAGACTTTTAGAAGAAAACATAAAAGAAAATCTCTTTAACCTCAGAGTAAGCAAAGATTTCTTAGAATGCACAAAGCATAATCCATAAGAGAAAAAAATTATAAACTGATCTTCATCAAAATTAAAATCTCCTACTCTTTGAAAGACATCACTGAGAAAATGAAAAGGCAAACAACAACATATGAGGAAAAAAATTCAGAACACATATATCTGACAAGCACTTGTATTCAAAATATATAAAGAGCTTCTACAACTTAATATCAAGGAAACACAAACCCTGTACAGAAATAGCGAAAGATTGAAACAGACTATTGAGCAAAGAAGATATATGAATGGCTAATAAGAGCATGGAAAGATGGTCAACATCATTAGTCATCAGGGAAGGGCATACTGAAACCCCAGTGAGGCGCTTCTACATACCCAAGGGAAAATCTAAAATTAAGCATTACAATTAAAAGTAAATACCAAGTGTTTTTGTTTAAATGTGGAGCAATCGTGAATCTCACATGTTGCTGGTGAGAATGGAGAACGGCACAACCACTTTGGAAAACAGTTTGGCCGTTTCCTACAGAGCTAAGCACACAGTTGTCATGTAGCCCAGTGTATTAGTTTGCAAGGGCTACTACGATAAATACCACTGACAGGGTGGCTCAAAAACCAAGAATTTATTTTCTCAAGCTGTGGAGGCTAGAAGCCCAAGATCAAGGTGTCTGGCAGGTTTTGTTCTCTTCAGAGACTTTGCTCCTTGGCTTGTAGAAGGCTGTGTAGCTGTGCCCTCACGGGGCCTTTCCTTTGTATTTGTGCACCCCTAGCATCTCTTTTGTCCCTCTTTTTTGCCTGAGTTATTTCTTCTTACAAGGACACCAGTCAGATTTGTTAAGATCTACTCTTTATGGCCTCTTTATTGACTTAATTTCCTCTTTAAAGGCTCTATCTCCAGCACAGTCACATTCTCAGATCCTAGGGGTTATGCCTTCAAGATACGAATTTGGGGAAGGGGCTCAACAGATCAGCCCAGAACACCCAGCAATTCCACTCTCTGGTATTTACCCCGGAGACATGAAAGATCTGTGTTTAAATGTTCACAGCAGCCATATTCAAGATGGCTCCAAAATGGAAACAACCTAACTTCAATCACCAGGTGCTTAAATACATTATGGTGAATTCCTAGAAGAGAGCACTACCCAGAAGTAAAAAGAAACAAACTGCTGCTAGCAACAATGTAAATAAAGCCAGTCTTAAAAGAATACACACCGTGGGATTCCATTTACATGGAATTTTAGAATGGACAAATGCAATCTATAGGGACAGAAAGCTGATGAGTCAACTGTCCAGGGCCCGGGTGTGTGTGTGTGGAGGGTGGAGGGGCTAAGAACCGTCCACCTACAAAGGAGAATAAAGCTCCTTGGGATTCAAATTTCTTTTTTACACAGCAAAAATACTGTGTCCTGTTTGAACTGCAGAATCAGGAAGATAATAAAAATGTGTTAGTAAGCAACAGATGAGAAGGTGAAATACATTCAACAGCTCTGTTACTTTCAGAGCTCAGAGCTGAATAAAAAACCTTCGTTTTGGCTCAGGTCATGATTTCAGGGTCCTGGGATCGAGCCCTGTGTTGGGCTCCACACTGAGTGTGCAGTCTGTTTGGGATTCTCTTTCCTTCTGCCCCTCCCACTTGTGCTCTCTTTCTCTCTCTAAAAGTAAACAAATAAATCTTTGAAAAATGAAAGCAAAGAAACAAAAATCTTGAAGTCAGACTCACGGCTGCCACATAGACTGTGAGATGCACTGAGGAGAGAGAAATCTTCAGCAGTTTGGGGGGAGGGTTAGGTAGGGGTGGGGAACCACTTGTTAGAAGTTCAGTGGTTCTTTTTACAAAATTAAATGTAGACCCACCTGAAGCTGATTTAGTAATCTGTGAGGGTCTGATCTGGAATATTCTAACAACTACCTACTGAGTGTTTTCTACTCAACAGCATGGTGAGCACTAAGCCAAGCATTTGGATATTGCTTGTTATCTCTTTTAGTCTTCACATGGACTCTCTGAACTTAATGAGGTAAATGCTATCATTTATAGATGAAAAAATCCACACCCGAAGAGTTTAAAGTGTCCATGTTTACATGCCCTGGTAAATAGTTAAAAAACTAAGTCTGATTCTTAAATGCCTGCCTGCATTACCAGATCTTACTACCTCTAGTTTACAGGATATCTAGGCGCAAGAAGAATGCTTGACCTTTTATTCATTGATTCCACAAATCTCCACTGGGCACTTGTGAGATGCCCATCACCGGGCTGGGCCCTGCTGGTTTGACAGTGGGCAAAACAGGCAAAAGTCTCTGCCCTCATGGCCCTTACATTCTCATGGGAAGAGACTGACAGGACGAAATATCAAAATTAAATTTCAGAAGTGGCAAGTGCTATGAAGAAAATTAAGCTGAGGAAAAGGAGGGAGAGGGGTGACGGTTGCTATTTTAGAAAGGGTGGATGGGGAGGACCACTCATCTAGGTGGCCTTGCGTGGGGATGAGCGGGAGGAGACGAAACCAACACCTAAGGAAGGGCCTTCCAGGTGGGGAACAGGGAAGGGTACAGAGCAGGGGGAGGCTGCAGCCTTGGGGGGTTTTTACCGTCTTAGCAAGAGGAATAGCTTGGTGCCTGGAGCATCGTGCCCAAAGGAAAGGCTAGAGGAGATGACCCGCTCAGGGGCCGTGGGGGGACAGAGCTCTCTGAACTCCATGGTAGGAGATGAGCATCTAAGGTTGGGAGTAATGGGATCAAATGTACATATTCAAGCAGTTCACAGTTAACACCTAGAGATTTGGAGATTGTTCATCACAAATCTTAAATACACATTCTTAATCAAATACCTTCGGACAAAGTACTGCACCCTACACCCTGTAACCAGATACAATTACCCTTCAAGGCAAGATCTTCCAAACCCAAGAAGTGGATAATCTAGGAAGTTAAGAAAGAAGAGGTTGGGGTGCCTGGGTGGCTCAGAGGGTTAAAGCCTCTGCTTTTGGCTCAGGTCCTAATCTCAGGGTCCTGGGATCTAGGCCCGCATTGGGCTCTCTGCTCAGCAGGGAGCCTGCTTCCTCCTCTCTCTCTGCCTGCCTCTCTGCCTACTTGTGATCTCTCTGTCAATTAAAAAAAAAAAAAAAAAGGAAGAAAAGAAAGAAGGGGTTGTTTTCTCTAACCTGGTACACATATATGAGCAAGGTATTTCATAGGATACAAATCTTACCACTTGTTATTAGTGTAAAGGTCAGCCTACAGTATTGAAAAGCCTATTAAAACACACGTTTGTTACTTCTTAAATGTAATTGGGTCTAAGCCATCCAAGTTTTTTAGGGCATTAAGGGAATAGAGAAGGATAATTTCATAATTAGCCCTCTGACAGGTTTCATTAAGTAATTCAAGCATTCCTTTAAGATCTTGTTTATAGTATTAAATCTCTTAATAGGTAGAGTAAAAGAAAATATAAAACTGGGGGCACCTGGGTGGCTCAGTCGGGTAAGCATCTACCTTGGGCTCAGGTCATGATCCTAGGGGTCCTGGGATAGAGCCCCGCAACGGGCTCCCTGCTCAATGGGGCCTCTGCTTCTCCCTCTGCTCCTTGCCCCTACTCACTCTCTCACTCGTGCTCTCTCACTCTCACTCACGCTCTCTCTCTAGAATAAATAAACAAAATTGTAAAGGAAATATAAAACTGAATCTTGATCAAATTATAGTACTATCAGTTCTATAATGCCATAATTTACTGCTACCAAGCAAACAAGGAACAACACAGATGTTTGCTGTCTTTTTTGTCAAATGAGCAAGAACCATGCCAGCAGCAGAACTTTCCCCTCACGTGTATCAAGATTTCACTTAAAAGAACTCACACTACTGTAGTGCTTTCATGTGCACTCCAATCTCAATTCTTGAAGGAAATTATTTATGAAATTGATTTTCCCTAAATGTGTTTGATGATTATTCTGAGAGTAAGCGCTTCCTTGTAACTTACTTCTGTGTCGATACTATCTTTCCCTTCTTTTAGATGAATTTTCCCCAGGAAATGTTTGGTCAGTTTTAATTGACTTTAAAAACAATGTTGATTATTCAAATGAGAAATTACAACATAAATTTGCAGCCAACTCTTGGGAGAGGCAGTGGGGTACTTACACATTGCAGCGGACATACTACAGGTCCCTTATCAGTGGAGGTAAAAGCAGGGCCATATATAATTTATTAGTACTCTCTCTCTCTCTCTAATTGCTTTCCAGTAGAATTGCAGGAAGGAATTTGCTCTCTCCCATTTCCTCGGGGGGATTGCCTTTGTTACAGCTTAACTATAAGCTTTATATGTAGTTGTAGCTTTCAAAATAGAGCATTAATTGAAAGCAATTATCCAATTATACCAGCTGTGACTATGCTGTATACTGAATATTTACCAAGAAAAGAACGCATTTAACAGATGATTTAATATAGCAGCTTGGCATAACGAGCCTGCAACCGACACTTCAATCACATAGCTAATGTCTTCAGTGGCTGAAATAGTCAAGAGTACACAAGGAGCTCAAGTCAATGCAAAAAATAAAATAAAGACTATCAGCCTTGATTTTCAAAACTGTGCAAGCATGTGTGATGTGAATTTCAAAAGTAATCAAAGAACATATGTTCGTTTATTATCTACAATGCGTGAGATCTCTCCAACTGCTTGATTTTAAAAGTAGATGTGTATTCGATTTTAATCACTTTTTTTTTTTTTTGATGCCTTATGGAGGTGCCCTGAAGTCTTTGAGGGTTGTCCTTGAAACCAATTCTTTGGAACCACTTTAGGTACTTCTCAGATAAGCACCAAGAAGTACCTGCCTTGTGTGAAATTCCACTCTGCAACCCACGGTGTGATAATGAGCTGCGGGATAGTCATTTTCTGCCTGTAATCTATTCAACTTCTCAAGTGCTCACCAAGTGCTAGGAGGAAAAAGGCTTTGGCTGGGCTGGCCACTGATTAAATGGACTTGGGGATAATCTACATTATCAAGGAATATTTTTATGGGCAAAAAATCCATTACTAACCCTTGCAAAATGGGCTCCGCAAGAAATGAAGACAATGTTTCCCTAAATGCTTTAGCTGTACATTAAAGAAACAAAACAAAGGAACCACAACATTTTGCTACCAACTCTTGAGTCTTCTTATTGGTGCTGTCTTGACAAAGAGATGCCGGTCCTCTATGTGCTATGATGTCACCTTTGTCCAATCATAACCTTCCTTATGAGAGTGGGGGAGAACTCTGTGGAGACAAGGTGAGTGACAGCAGCAAGCAACCCAGCAGTCACTAGGCAACAAGATCCAGCCTTCAGTGGAAGAGAATCCTGAAACATTTAACCCTCACGCTGTCAGGGCTTTTTGTTGCTGATGTGGCAGTAATCTGTGGACAAAAGGCCCTATTATGAATACGACCACTTTTTTCTAAAGCTCTGCTCCTAAAGGCAATTCGAGGACACTTGCTATTCAGACTTAGGACATTATTCAATTTGACAAGATTGGTAAAGTTAGAAATGTTTACGACCTCCTTTTCACAGTGTTACAGTTTAAGCCCTACACGATTATCTCCTCAGCGTGTTGGGACCTTTTAGTCCATTGTTCCCATAAGCTGGGCTGTCATACAGGCGTACCGTTAGTGCCCTGTGCAAAGTCATACCACAGGGAGGTGATTGGAGCTGAAATCAATCTGTGCTCCATTTGCCAAGATGCACTCTCATTCAGGGAGTCTTCAGAAAGGTCCCCTATCAAATGTGCTGCCTTAATGAGGCGCCGCGTTATAATTTGTCTACCAGGAGGGGTTGCTTCTCCCACTTTGCACCAAGTTGCTGTATGAGCTCTTGGGGGCGGGGGGAGCTACAAGTACCTCTTATTTTTCTAACTAGTCAGAAAGTTCTGCAAGATTGTCCCTCCTCTTTCACTTGACTGCTAGAAAACTTAGCCCAGGTCTAGACAGACCCGGTGTGACCTGGCTGTATTTTTTCCATACTGGACTTCTAGCATCATCTCCTTCAGATGGTTGTTTTGGTTTGTTTGGAAAAAAATTTAGAATTTTTCTAAATTTCTAAATTTCACTTTTTGTGCTTTGTTTTTGGTTTTGTTTGAGGAAAGTTGACATACAATGCTACATTAGTTTCAGGTGTATGACATAGTGATTTAACATCTCTATACGTTATGCTGTGCTCCCCACAAGAATAGCTACCTTCTGTCACCACACAACGTTATTACAACATCACTGACTATTTTCCCTATGCTCTGCCTTTTATTCCTGTGTCAGGGGTGGGGTGGACCAATGGGCCAGATGGGTGAAGGGGAATGGGATATATAGGCTTCCAGGTATGGGAGGAAGAAGTCCCCAGAATAAAAGCTACAGCAGGCACTTGAGGTACCATGTTTTCTCTAACAGGGCCTGGTATGTAGTAAGTGTACATATATCTTTGCATGAATGAGTTAATTGTTTAATTAGTTAATGGTATTCACCTCAGGGGGATCCAACAGGAGAGTTATATATGTTAGAATTGTCAGACACCTTCCACGTTATCTAATACAACACTTATTTTGAAGTTGAGTAAACCGAGACCCAATAACTAACCGGTCAATATATATAGTTAAAAGCATAGTCAGGTTTCTGTTTCCCTATAATTAGGTCAATGAGGAGACTAATTTACATGTCAAGTAAATAATTTAAAGAATAAAGTAAATATGTAGCTATTAAAATAAAAAAATGTTGATCTCCGTGCCACCTAAAATTATATCACTGTTTGGAAAATATTACATGTTTTTAGATGAGCAATGATATTCAACATAATGAAGCTCTAAATAAGGCAAAGGATTGTCCAAAAGGGGAAGGGTCAGTGCTGACTGCAGCTGATTTAATCTGATTCTAACAAACCCTTCATGAAATTATATTAGATATTATAGTCTTGTGTTCAAATTTAGCTACTGGTTGGAAGCTTGTTCCTCAATGGTGTACTTTGTACCAGTGTATTTCCTCAACTGTCCTAGAGCAGATTGGATTAGATGAATTAGGAAGGTCAACATTCTATGAGCTAAAATCATTTGCATTCTTTATTACTCCCTCCAGTTAGATAGAAGAACCCTGTGTGCAGGGAGATCCATATAATGTAATGGAAACAGTGACCACAGTAAATGTGAACATATTCAATTCCTTATTGAAGACTTTCAAATGATTTTTTTGAAAAGAGCAAAATTATGTATGTTAATGAGACTTCCTTAATTTAATTTTTTTTTTTTTAAGGTAGGCTCTATGCCCAGTGTGGGGCTTAAACTCACAATCCTGAGTTTGATAGCCACATGCTGTACTAACTGAGCCAGCCTGGAGCCTCGACAAGCATCTTTAAAAACAAAAACACTGGGTCTTCTGGGTGGCTCAGTTGGTTGAGCATCCGACTCTTGGTTTCAGCTCAGGTCTTGATCTCAGGATCATGAGTTCAAGCTCCATATTGGGTTCCATGCTGGCAACGGAGCCTATTAGAAACAAACAAACAAACAATACACAAACAAAAAATAAAGAGCTGGACAGACATATGAAACAAGAAAAAAAAAAGGTGGTAAAATTAGTCTCAGACAAGACAGAATTTGAGGCAAAAATGTAGGATAAAGAAGATTTTGTTTTTATTATATAAAAATAAAATATTCCTCTTTTATTTTTACAAATGTATAGTTGTACATACAATTACAATATATTGCAAATATTTGTGGACAAAATAAAGCAAAAACTGGTAGAAATATATAATTTGACAAAATCACAGCTACAATGGACATTTTAATAAATATTCCTCTGGATTTATACAATAGAAAGAACAAAATGAGATAAAGTTTGGATTATATATAGTTAAAAAGCTTGAGTTAATAGATACATGTAGGACTTCATATGCAACAAAAATCTTTTTCCTTATCAAGTAGATATTTGAAAGGTAAAAATTATACTGTCAGTTTCTGACCACAGTGAAATAAAATAAGAAATTAGTAAGAAAAACTTTCCTCCCATCAAATTAAATTATTCAGACTTATTCATGCAAATTTAAATCAAAGAGGAAATCAAAACTGAAATTATAGATGATTTAGACATTGGTATGTGAAAATATACAGTAAAAGATATATTCAGGGGAAATTCATAAATTAAATGCTTTTATTAATAAACAGGAAATGTTGAAATAAAGTAGGAAGAACAACAAAATAAATGAAGGCACAAGCAAGAATTAATAAAAACATACAAACAGAATCTAATTTATTAGAAAAAACATAAAATAGGCTTAATATATAAAAACAAGAGTTATTACTTTGAAGGTCAGTGAAATAGAGAAACTTCTTGCAAGTCTGATTTTGGAAATAAGTGAAACCACAAATATACAACACTAGAAGTATAAAAGGGAGGCAACAAAGCGTGCAACAAATTTTTTATAAGAATACGTGCAAGGCTCCTTGTTGGCTCAGTGGGTTAAAGCCTCTGCCTTCAGCTCAGGTCATGATCCCAGTGTCCTGGGATCGAAGCCCACATCTGGCTCTCTGCTCGGCAGGGAGCCTATTTTCTCATTCTGCCTATCTGCCTACTTGTGATCTCTTTCTCTGTCAAATAAATAAATAAAATCTTAAAAAAAAAATACATGCAGTTTTATACCAGTTAATCTGGACATTTAGAGGGGCACCTGGCTGGTTCAGTCAGTAGAGCATGTGACTCTGATCTCAAGGTAGTGAGTTCAAGCCCCACACTGGGCGTGTGGAGCCTACTTAAAGAAAAAAAAATCTGAATATTTAGATAAAATGAGTAATTTAAAAGAAAAATTGAAAATCCAAAAGCCCAATTACCAGAAATTAATGGAAAAGTTTATCGAACACCTCTCCACCTCCATTCCCTAAAAGAGTACCAGTCCAATGGTTTACCAGATGAATTTTACCAGTCTTTCAAGAAGCAGATAATTTCTCTCTTATTTCAACTGTTCCAAACAATAGAGAAAGGAGGGAAGGAAAGTGTCTTAGTTTATTTTACAAAGTTATAAAGCCCTGATACCACAACCAGCAAAATGTCACAAAACTGCCATAGATCAGTCTCCAGAATAGTATAAAACTGGTAAAGATTTACAAGGCTGATGTAACTCGATGTTGGCTTGGTGATGATAGGTGTATGCATTGGTATAACATTTATGGAGAGCTGTCATTACAGCTTGTTAATGTTCCTATATAACCTGAAAATTGAATTTTAAGGAATTTATCCCAAGAAAATAATAGGATAAGTGTGCAAAAATGCTTTAAGTATTTTTAAAAGTTCATTATGACATAGTTCACAATTGAGGAAATTTGGAAATATATCTAATGGCCATCAACTGAGAATGTTAAGATTATACAGATTACAATAAAATACTACGAAATTTTCAGTAAGGATCAAATATATGTGTTGTCATGGGAAAATATCCATGGTCTATTGTTAAGTGCAAAAACGAGATTATAGAACTGAATGTAGCATTTATTTATTTAATGTAAATTAAACCACCATGTTTATATATGTGTATGTATATACATTCAAAGAAGTCTAAAGGATTCCTAAAAAAACTGTAAAACGTTATCTCTTGGGTGTGAGGTTAATTGACAGGAAGCTACTTTATGTAGTTCTGTATTTTTTTAACTTTGCCCTGAGTATAAAGAAGTAAACCTAAGATGACCATTTTGGAAATAGATTAAGTAGATAGGTAGGTAGGTAGGCAAAAAATAAACACATGAATATACAAATAGATAAATAAAGGTGTTAGATAAAGCATTCTTATCTTTCTTGCTCTTACCTCTTGAGATCAAATATAACTTTGGACTTTACTGATTTCTCCTATTATCATTATACCAATATCCTTGCCTTTTCTCTTCCTTTTCTTGATTCTTCTTAGGGACACAAAGGAAGAAGAAATAGCTAATCTGATGGCCCAATTCTGAGACGTGATCTTCAACGTTCTTCTTGAAATTTCTTTGTTTCTTCAGTTTTCCAATTATTTTAAAGCCATTTAATACCCTGTAATACATTTTTGTTTCAGCCAGTTAGAATGGATTCTATTTCTGACAACAAAACCCTGAACAGTATTGAGAGTTATTAACACACACAACAAAAATATTGGTTGGCAAATTGGGCTTCTTTTGCAGATATGTATACGATTGTATCATAACAAACAATAACTAAAAAACAAAATTGACTTATTTTACTCTGTGTGAAATTCACTACACTAACAATGAAGTTTCAGAGCCGGGTGAAAATGGTAGCTTATTGAAATTGTAAATTACGCGATTTCTAGAGTATGTGTAACCATTGAAATTATGAAAACAGTAGTTAAAAAAATAATGTCTGCAGTCTTTCCTTGTGGAGAAAATTTGTTGATCAGTTAGTTATTCCTAGAGACAGTTGAAAGAGCCCAATCAAGATTCAGGAACTCTTTGGGTCTGTAGTGAAACATAGGTGTGGGAGGCAAAATAATGTCTCCCCAAAGACATCTCTGTTCTAATCCCTGGAACCTGTGACTATGCTACCATGAGGTGGAAAGGGGGAGTTAAGTTTGCTAAACAGCTGACTTCAAACTCTTATTATCCTAGGTTATCAGTTGGGCCGAACGTAATTACCAGGTCTTTGTGTGGAAGAGGAAGACAGGAGGGGTGTGATGGGAGAAGGTTTGCTGGTCGTTGTTGGCTTTGAAGAGGATGGGGACCCATGAGCCAAGGAATGCAGCAGTCTGCCCAAGGTAGAAAGGGCAAGGCAAGGGACTCTCCCGGGAGCCTCCAGCAGGTACACAGCTCTGTGTGTCGGTACTTTGATTTCAGCCCAGGGAGACCTCTTTTAAACTTAGGACCACCAGATAATAAATTAATGTGAAGTCATTACATTTGTGGTAATTTGTTGGAACAGCGATGGAAATGAATAATAATAGATTATTTGATCTTTCATTAAGAAAACACCATTTTCTTCTCTCTCTCTCTCTTTTTTTTTTAAATTTTATTTATTTATTTAAGAGAGCACAAGTAGGGCGAGCAGCAGAGGGTGAGGGAGAAGCTCCTCTTGGAGCAGGGAGCTTGATATGGTGCTCCATCCCAGGACTTAGGGGTCATGACCTGAGCCCAAGGCAGACGCTTCCCTGCCTGAGCACCCCAAAAATGCATTTTCTAAGATATACCTCAAGAGTAGTCTGAAGGTATGGGATGGGATCACTTCTTTAATGATATTCTAAGCCTTTCTCGAGCAGTGCTAATAAAACAAAGATTAAATGCATCTTATCTGTAATAGTCTATTTCTGTGAGTTTGGGCCTTAGAACCTATTATTGGACCAAGAAAAATTACTTTCATGTTGAACTTCTTCAGTTTTCCCCAAATTTCTGAAATTAATAACTTTCATGAATCAGCATCTTGCCCATTAACCGGTGACATAGGTTGCAGATCGCCGCCCCTTGCCAGGTGGTAATTGTCATCCCTATGCTGGCTGCCTGGAGGCCCATCAGTCCCCCAGTTTCTCTGAGATTATCTTATTTTGGTGAAGTTGTTAGTACTGAAGTAGGATTAGCTTCACTTCTACTAAAACCCCGGATGGGAAATCAACGTTCTTGCAAAGATTTCCAGAGATTCTGAGTCCACTATAGGTTGTGTCAGAATGCTCTTTTTGCTAGAAATAGCCGTGTCCAAATTTCTCCTGACCTTTCTTGATCTCCACATTGCATTTTTCCCCCCACAGCCATTCCCTATTTTATATACCGTGTGACCCAGCTAGATATTTTCTTACCAACCCTTTCACTCTCCCAAATACCATCATGACTCAAGGCAATGGCCATAGCAGGCTTTATTAATAGTCTGGAACAAAGGAGGGGTTGCACTGAATAAAACAGACAACCACTTAATGCTGAATATTAGAATTCCTTATCTTTAAATGCACATTGTCCGTTTTCAAGACTTTGGAACATCTTGTCACTTTTGCTTGTCCTGTGATTCTCGGTTTCCTCTCTTCTTCCTTGATCCTCTTTTTACTCTTTATTTTTAAAGATTTATTTATTTAAGAGAGAGTGTGTGCTGGCAAGGAGGGGCAGAGGGAAAGGGAGGGAGGGAGAGAGAGAGAGAATCTTTTTTTTTTAAAGAGTTCATTTATTTATGAGAGAGAGAGAGAGAGAGCATGAGAGGGGAGAAGGTCAGAGGGAGAAGCAGACTCCCCATGGAGCTGGAAGCCTGATGTGGGACTTGATCCTAGAACTCTGGGATCATAACTTGAGTTGAAGGCAGTGGCTTAATCAACTGAGCCACCCAGGCGCCCAGAGAGAGAATCTTGAACAGGCTCCATACCCTGCTGAAACCGGACGTGGGGCTTGATCTCACAACCCTGAGATCAGCCAATTGAGCCAACCAAGTGCTTCTCTTTTTCCTCTTTAATTCAAAGCTCCCAAGCCCCAAACTACTGCTCAGTTGTCAGGGAGAGCAGTTTACAATGTCTCTGTCCTCATAAGGCCATGCAACTACCTTAGAAGAGTCTTGTCTTTTTAACCATACCGTGCCAAAAAGGGCATGCCAAGATAACACAGATCTCGGCTGAGAGGAATTTGTTTATCAGCTTGCTGCAACAATTATTTTCTCCCCCTACCCAAATAATCTAAAACTTTTTACATTTAAAATAAATGGCAATTTAGCAGACTATAAAATCCATCTGAATGTTTGAAGTAAAATAGGAAACTCAAATATCTTTATTATATTGGAGCTCCTTCACACAATATTCCCCAAATTCTCCTGGTGCAGGAGTACTTTGGCTTTCCTTTGCATTCAGAGGTACACACATGGAAGCTTAGGGGCACTGGTCTTTTTCTATTTCACTTTTTTCATAATTAAAGTTTTCAAGAAAACACAAAAGTAAGGCACAGAAAAAATGATAATGAATTTTCATATATCTGTAACCCAGTTTCAATAATTATCAACATATGGCCAGTCTTTTTCTTTTCTTAAGATTTTATTTATTTATTTGAGATAGAGAAAGAGAGAGAGCACAAGCAAGGGGAGGAACAGAGGGAGAGGCAGAATCCCCACTGAGCAGGGAGCCTGATGTGAGGCTCAGCCCCAGAACCCCGAGATCATGACTTGAGCCAAGTCAGACACTTAACTGACTGAGCCACCCAGGTGCCCCTCAACATATGCCAATCTTGTCTCCAGTATACCCCCCTCATTGTAAGATGTACTACCCCCTCCCACACTGGAGTATTTTAAAATGAATTGCATGGTGCGCCTGGGTTGCTCAGTTGGTTAAGCGACTGCCTTCAGCTCAGGTCATCATCCCAGGGTCCTCATGGCTCATGGCGTTTGCTGGGCTGGGCAGCAATCTGGTCAAGGAAACATCGTTATCTCTGACTTCATGGCACTCACCCATCTCTACTGTGAGACTGCCAGCCTTCCTTCACAGGAGCCACGCAGTGACCAATGGCAGCTTGGCCTCCCCGCCATGGGCTGTCCCCTACCTTGCAGGTGATGGACTTGAAAGGGACTGGTACTTTCTATCAGGCAAATATGTTCCTGGCCTCCAGAGAGTGGTGGACTGTCAGGCGCAGCCTTTCAAACTGTCCCCAATGAGGTAACCAACACCCAGAGTGCCAAGATTGCAAAACTGCCTTCTGTGGGCTAGAAGCTCCCCAATGTCACTCAAGTTTTGAGGTTCTTCCTTTTGGCATGGTAGTGCCCTTTCAATGAATCTAAGCGTGGGATTTTCAGGAATGGAAAAATCCTCAAAAGCCGGCAGCAGGAGCAGCGGCGTTAGGCCAGCACTGGTGGGCAGGGCTGCCCCCCACATCAGACAGCGGTGCTCACAGGACTGGCACCCTGGCAGAAGTCAGCAGCCACCACATAGCCACGTGGGTCGGGGTGGCTTCAGCTGCCCACAGCCACTGCCTCCACCAGGGAAGAGGTGGCGCCCCTAAAGCCACGCTGCCATCTGCTAGGGCTGCTGGCATTATGGTGATTTAATTTGCATTTCCTGAGGTGCCTGGGTGGCTCAGTCGGTTAAGTGTCTGCCTTCAGCTCAGGTCATGATCCCAGGGTCCTGGGATCGAGCCCCGCATAGGGCTCCCTGCTCAGTGAGGAACTTGCTTCTCCTTCTCCCCCTTTAATGCTCTCTCTCTCTCAAGTAAATAAAATCTTTTTAAAAAGTGCCATTCTCTTTAAAAATTATAATGATTTGCATTTCCTGATGACCTATGCTGTTGTTTCATATGCTTTTTTTGCTATCTTCTTAGATGAGGTGTCTTAAGGTCTTTGACCCATTAATCAGTTGTTTTCTTGCTGAATTTTAAGAATTTTCAGTCTATTTTGAATAACAGTACTTTATCAGAGGTGTCTTTTGCCATTGTTTTCTCGCTCTCTCTGTGGCTTGTGTTCTAATTTTCTTGATATCGTCTTTTGCAGAGCAGACGGTGTTCATTTTACTGAAGTCCAGCTTGCCAGTTATTTCCTTCATGGGTCATCCCTTGGGGCTGTATGTAAAAGTCGTCACAGTCCCCAAGGTCACACGTCTCCTGTGTCTTCTATGAATTTCACAGTGTTGCATTTCACATTTAGGCCTGTGATCCATTTTGAGTTCATTTTTGTGAAGGGTGTGGTATCTGTGTCTAGGTTTTTTTCTTTTGTTTCGTTTTGCTCATGGAAGAATATTTTCCTTTTAAGAATAGTTTTTCTTTTAAAATATGTTCAGTGGTGGTACAGATAAAGTACTGATAAGCACAAACGAGGAAAACAACTCTATGACCTGAAGATAACAGATATCATTTTGCTGTGAAACCTTCAGACATGTGCACGCCTGCAGGAATGTCACAGGAAGTTAAAAATGGGGCCCCTTGTGCATACTTTTGTCTGAAGCCCTCAAGGTCAATGACAATACAATAGGTAGCCAAGGACCCCATGTCCCAAGTATCCTAATTACAGTGCTATGACTTTTATCCAACTGACACAGGGTTAGCTGAGAGATTATGAAAGAGGTTCTGCCAGCTTGGAGCAAACTCCCTTCTAGCCTCTCACAGTGAAGACTAAAGAGCAGTGAGAGAAGATTCCGCCAGAGCTTGTTGATGGGCTGGATCCCACGCCACCTCCCAGGAGGAGAGGGTACAGCCCCTCACCCCAAGTTCAGTGAGGGAGCCTGGAGGGCCAGAGAGCTACATGTGTGCTTCCTTGAGTTTGGGGACTGGTGTCTGCCTTTTGCATAGAGATGCCCACAGGTGAGAGACTGTAGCTGTGCCTCAGTCTGCCCAACAACAAGAGAAAGAAGGACTCCCTTCCTCGGTGGCCGGTAAAGATGTGTAACCTTTACCAGAGGCCGTGGGACTGTGAGGAGGGAGCTGGCCTGGGTTGCTTGAAGGGGGAACCACACCACGGGACTCCTGAGTGGGAGGGCAAAGGGCCCAAGGGAGAAAGTCAGTGTAAGGAAGACTGCTGGAGACTGCATGGGCTGAGAGAAGAACAGGACGCTGCCAGCTACAAGAGAGACCGCAGAGAAAGAGGCTGCAAAGGTCTGTGTGCCCCAACCACAGGAGCCAGTGATGGTCCAGGACAAGGCTGCCCTTCCTCTAATCTCATCTCATTCACCGCCCCACCCCCCACATGGAGGGGCCAAAGGCAAAGAGAAGAGGAGCAGCTCTGAGAAGAAACCCTTCCAGGATTCCGAGCTCACAGCAGTTCAGCCTGAAGGAGAAGATTCCCTTCGAGTAGAGAGAAGTTCAGATTGGACTAGATGTTTTAATTCTCAAAGTAAGACTGCCCACCTGACTGCAAGGAACTGGAAATGCTGAGACCTGCCTGAGATTTCATCCACAGGTCCCCAGAAAGACAAATTCGCAGAGTGGGTTTGACAGAAATGCGGGAGAAAGAAAACGGTTGCTTTATTATTGCACTTGTGCCTGTCTTGGTCAACAACATGGTAATGAATGTAAAATTATTTTTATTTCATTTTTTTAAGGATTTTATTTATTTGACAGAGAGAAACAGTGAGAGAGGGAACAAGCAGGGGGAGTGAGAAATGGAGAAGCAGACTCACCACTGAGCAGGGAGCCTGATGTGGGGCTCGACCCCAGGACTCTGGGATCATGACCTTAGCCAAAGGCAGACCCTTAACGATTGAGCCACTCAGGCCCCCCTAAAAATTATTTTTAAACAAGCATTGGATCATATTAAATTCTTATATCAATAAAATGACTAATGTATGTAAAGCTCCTAACTTGATGTTTGACACATAGTAAATGCATTAATGTATTATCTACTATTTTTTTAAGTTTTTTTTTTTTTTTTTATTTGAGAGAGAGTGAGAGAGAGCATGAGAGGAGAGAAAGTCTGAGAGAGAAGCAGACTCGCTGTGGAGCTGGGAGCCCGATGTGGGACTTGATCCAAGGACTCTGGGATCATGACTTGAGCCAAAGGCAGTTGCTTAACCAACTGAGCCACCTTGGTACCCTTTTTCTTTTTCTAAGTTTTTTTTTAGTGTGTTATCTACTATTATCATCATTATTATTAATGATTTTGTAAACTGCTTTTCTCATTTAATGATATATCCTCAATATATTTTCATGTCAATAAATACAATTATGGCACATAGCCAGAATGTGAGATCCACACCGTCTGTTTATTCAGTAATCTATCCTTCTATTTACAAGTGCCTGGCAGTTAATCAATACATAATTGTTAAATGAATAATTTCAAGGGGATGCAGTATTGTTGTATAGAATGTACTATAGTCACTGATCTTTTATTCTTGGTTAGAAAACATTGCAAAACAGCCACATTTAGGTTTTTTCCTGGTTATAAACCAGTCTCTAAAAATATCCTTGTTTTGTAACTTTGTGTATATCCTGAGTTATTTTCTTGGTGTAAAGTCTTAGAAGAGGAATTATAGGGTCAAAGGGTATAAACGTTTCATTAAAACTTCAAAAATTATTGCCAAATTGCCCTCTGGAGGGATTTCGAGGTATAAATTTCCAAGTACGGAGATTATTATTTTTTTATCTTTGCATATCTCTGGATATTTCCCAGTTCCAAGAGTTTTGGCATGGCTTCAACACAAGAAGGGTTTCTGCAAGGTTGAAAATAAAAACATATTTCAGGAACTTATTCTAGGGCATAGCTGACTGAGTGAGATGGAAGGAAAAACAGAGCATTTGGCAACAGAAGCATGGTGAGTAACTCCTCAGCCCGGGAAGCCTCAGCTTGGAAGAGCACGATTCATCTCCAAGCATCACAAAGAAGATGACAGGTCAAAAAGCCACTATTTAATGAGCACCTACTAAGGATGGCACTGCAGTGACCACTTAAGAGTGCAGTGGCCTGTCGCTGCCGTCCCTCGGTCCACTACCACCACCCGCCATGCCCGGCTGTCCGTTCTCCAAGGAAGAGCCATTGTTGACTTCATCTTGCATCCCTGGCGCACAGCAGGAGAAAGGCTGTAGATGCAGTACATGTTGGTAAGACTGAACAAAATCCAGGAAAATTCTAGAAGGGTTGGCACCAACTCTGGAAAGCAAACACACATACATATACTCGAATGACTAATATCAAATGTGAGAAACTAAACCACTGTCATCTTGAGCTCTTGTACCAGAAACTCTGGCAGATTTGGGGTTTTGAGCCCCTTCTCAGATTGGTCTGCTGTCCCCAGATTGGTTCAGTTCCAGCGTCTGGTCAGAACTGATCATTGTAATGATCACTGTCCTCCCTTGGTTGAAATGGCAAACCAAAATGGAAGCCATCAGAAGCTTGAGACCCTGAGCCAAAGAATTCAAAAGGTTGAATACCTCTCTTGGGATCTGTGCATTGACACTGCCTTTGGCAGTTTCCCTGGATATAGTCAGTGGGTGAGAGAAATAATATGGCAAGAATGGTTGTCTGCCTACCCAATGTCAATTCACTCCTGCTTCTTTACTATAGAACTCAATATTATTATTAGGGACAGCAAAGTACCCAACTAAAAAATTACATTTCCAGGCCTGCTTTGAGGACAGATATAAAGGGAGTTGTTGGGTGGGATTTCCAGAAACATTCCTAAAGGAGTCTTATCCATCTTCCTGACGTCCTCTCTTCTTTCTTCTTCATACCCAGATCTCAGACACAATAGCTGGAGCTCTAGCAGCCATTTTGCAGCCATGAACTTGAGGTTGAAAATCAATAGTAGGGATGTTAAACTAGAAAGGCTAGGAGACTTGAACGGACCAGCCTGACACTACCTGCTTCCAGCTTTATTTTACTTGAGGAGACAGACCCCTATTTGTTTAATTACTGTCACTTGAGGACTCTGTTAGTAGAGGCTAATGGTAATTGCTCATGGAATGACTTTCTATGGGGTGAAGGGTCCAGTAGTACCCCCTAGGAGCATTTTGCAAATTTTGGCGAAGGGAGGTGTATTTTTTGTTGCCACAATATATGGCGCTACTTAGAGTAGTGAGTCTAATTAAGGAGTCTGAGATGTCTTGTCCCTGATATTCAGTAGATTTAACAACAACAACATGGGCACCTGGATGGCTCAGTGGGTTAAAGCCTCTGCCTTCGGCTCAGGTCATGATCTCAGGGTCCTGGGATCAGGCCGCATGGGGCTCTCTGCTCAGCAGGGAGCCTGTTTCCTCCTCTCTCTCTCTGCCTGCCTCTCTGCCTACTTGTTATCTCTCTCTGTCAGATAAATAAATAAAATCTTTAGAAAAAAAAACAACAGAATGTTTATAATGAACTGTGCTTTCAACATAATGATTTTACAAATAAATCAAATGTATTTTTTGCATGATTTTGGACACACTTAATTTTCCAGGAATGTGACTGCCACATAAAACAAAAATTTGGGGGGCTTCCAGGTGGCTCAGCTGGCTAAGTGTCTGCCTTAATCTCAGGTGATGGGATGGAGCCCCAATTCGGGCTCCTTGCTCATCAGGGAGTCTGCTTCTCCCTGTTGTGTTCTCTCTCTCCCTCTCTAATGGTTAAGTAAAATCTTTAAAAGAAATTTTTTTTGTACTCTTTTTTGGAACTTTACAAAGATTTGTTCACTATTTGAAAAATTATATCACCAATGGCAACGCTCGTTGTGAACACACTATATTGATCTAGGTTAATAGTTGTCCCACTCACCGTGAATGTGTGAATAATCACAGCACCGACTTCTTTGTTCTACCTTCTATTATAGTTGGGCCCAGGCAGTTCCAGGCTGAAATACATATTACTTTATTACAAATTGCCACCCTTTTATTTCTTCTTTGAATCTTTCCCGTCAAGGCATTATGCTGATTTTATTTTTGAGAAAGTTTGTACAGGTAGGTTATATTATCTGTATGTTTCCCATCAGGATCATAAAGTGTGTTCCATTAAGCAGGGAGGAGGGCATTGATCTTGACAATGCCTGTCGCCGTAACTGATGAGACGCATGCACACTCAGCCTCCATCTGCCTTCTTTGCTTTAGTGCGAACAGGCAGTTAAGTACTGGCAGTAGAGGGCTGAGTATTTGGGATCTGCCTGTCAAGTAAAAAAGGCGTTTTTGTTTGTTTGTTTCTTTCTTTCTTTTACATTTATCTGTGGTGAGCCTGACTTTAGGTATAAGAGTGACGACGCGTCATGAGCAATGCCATTTGAGAGCTAATTATCTCTGGGAGAGCAGAGTGTTAATCCATGATCCACCGCTGACAACTCTGTACACATTAGTTTTTCAGAGGACACAGAATTAGGACAGAACTCTGTGTTGACAGAGGGGGAGGAGAGCAAGACACAGTTCTGGAACTCCAGGGACTGAGAAAAGAAAGAGAGGGGAGCTGAAGAAACCACAGCGGCCATCTGTGGGTAAGGGAAGGATGCCAGGGGAAACAGCATGGCCGGGACCACTGAGGGGACCTGTAGCCAGCACGGCCAGCCCACCATTGGCCTCGGTCACCCCTCCGGAGTGACTAAATTAACCACATCTCACACTCCTTAATTGGAGCAGATAATTGGTGAGCTGGCTTTGTGCACAGGAAGTGTGTGCAGTTAGATTTGGCGGAGTGGAGCAGGAAGAATGGGCACCACCTGATTATGTCTTGTGCCAAGGAGGGCGACACAAAGCGGCAGTGTCTCCTATGGAGCTTGGCCCGGGCAAAGCCGGGGGACAGACAGCCCCGTGCGAACTGGCGGGTGAATGCGGTCTTCCTGGGAAGATAGCTGGAGCAGATGACAGTCAGCAGCCCTAGGACTGGGCGTAGTGATTAAGCTGCTCTGTGACTTTGGGCAAGTGATTTAACCTCTCTGTGTCTGTTTCCTCATCTGTAAAACAACTGAGGAAATAAAAATCACCCATTCCAGCTGATCCCCAGATGTGGCTTGAATACCTCCTCTGTGGGTAGAACTGTGCCAACTGTGTGTGTGGGGGGGGGCTATGCCTGCTTCCTCGACCCCCAGGCACCTCCCTCCCTGCCCCTCCCTGCCCACACTGCCCACAGGAGTAGGGAGGGGTATGAAAGAGACAAATATGAACAATCCTTGTGGGGGGGGACAGGAGATTAAATCTTTACCTTCTCCCCAGATAAATCTCAACCCACTTTTACGTCAGGCTGGGAGACACCTTGGTCTAACCTCCTGGCCCAGCCCTTGGCGGGGTCTTCTCTCAGTTGTCCCCTCATGGGCTCTGGTTAGAGAGGGCTGTTGCCAGGACGATGGAAACCAAACACTGGTGGAAGTGTCTTTATTTCTGAGGATGTGGTAAGTGAGGTATTCACCTGATGACCATCCCATGACTCTCAGGCTTCTTTTCTAGCTACTTTGTGAAATCTTCATTCTTAGAAAACCCTTGGTTATGAAATATGCTCAGGCTCAGAAAGGAAATGAGGGCCAGTCAGCAGTACCCCGGGTGTGAACTCTGGAATAGCAGTTCCTTTTGAAAGATTCATCGTCATTTTGCTCCTGGCTTCACGCTGGTGTTTGATGACGGATTTCCTGGGGATTTCCAACCTGGGCTGCAAGGAGCCCAGGCCCCAGCTCACTCCCACCCTGAAGACAGAGGCGACTGTATTTCTTTTTTTTTTTCTTTTTTTTTTTTTAAGTTTTTATTTATTTATTTGACAGAGAGAGATCACAAGCAGGCAGAGAGAGAGAGGAGGAAGCAGGCTCCCCGCTGAGCAGAGAGCCCGATGTGGGCCTCGATCCCAGGACCCTGAGATCACGACCTGAGCCAAAGGCAGAGGCTTAATCCGCTGAGCCACCCAGGCGCCCGACTGTATTTCTTGCATGACTTTTTCTGTCCCACAGTGGTAGACAAAGGGAGCCAAGAGACTGTGCTTGTTTGACCCTGGATAAGTCTCTTTACTTCCCTGAGTATCCATGCAGTAACTGAGACATTTAATAATTTCCATTTTTGAGGGAAAGTTGAGGACAAGTTACCAAAGCACCCAGAACACCCGTTTGTCACAGACATTATTATTTTTATTCTTTTGCTCTTTGCTCAAATTTTATTTTTCATGATCTAACAATTATACAAGTGACCAAATGATTTTATAACATCATAACATTCTAGTAAAATCATATGGCCTCGAGTTATTCATGAATGATATTACCATTCATTACAAAAGTTTAAATGCAGAAATGCATTAGTATTGTTCTTATTAAGTTTCATCATTACATGTAACTTAGTCTGAGTTACAGACAGTGTAATCTCATAAAGGGGATAAAGTACACGGGCGCCTGGCTGGCTCAGTTGGAAGATGATGTGACTCTTGATCTTGGGGTTGTGAATGCCAGCCGTATGTTGGGTGTAGAGATTACTTATATAAAACTTTTTTTAAAACTGGTAAAGTGTAAAAAAATATGGTCTAGCTATAAAAATCATCTGACATTCGCAAAGAGAAAATGAATCAGAAAGTCTCACGCCATTCCCACAACTAGCCTGTAACAGATTTATTAATCGGAGAGTCCAAAATAACATTTTTCTCACTGGGCTGTTGTGAGGATTCAATGAGAATATCAAGATACTGGTGCTCAATGTGCATCTAAGAAGTGATAGTTACTACTTAGATGTTTCTACCCTCAAAACAGACACAGCGACGCATTGGTACACGAGCGTGTGTGCTGGCTCACATGTTCTTTCTTCTGGTTCTTTTATAGACAGTCCAACTGGTGGAGATGGTTGGATATTCTCTTCAGAGTGTGAGCATAAGAGGTAGTCATCTGTTTTTTGCTTTCTGGGGTGTGGGTCATTATCAGAGATGAATCAATATCCCTTAGTGCCCTGAGAATTCCGTCCTGGTAGGTCAGCTCCTGAACTTACACTTCTAGGCTAAATGGGGATGGGACCCTTGTAAGTATGAACAACAATCCAAGATGGCACTTGAGTGAGTAATGGCTGGATTTTGTGCTGTAGGTAGGCTTTGGACTTCATGACCATCTGGAACAGTTTATGGGTCTTTGGCAACAAGTGCTATGCAGAAAGGCTTTGGGGAAGAGGGACACATGTGCTCTGGCCTTGGAGGAGAAGAGAAGTTGCTCATAGGGCGGGAAGCGCTGTGAAGGAGAAAAGAAGTCTGCTTTCCCTAAGTGAGGTGGACCATGAGGCTGATGACAGAGGCTTATGGTGTTATAAAAAACGATGTCTTGGGATGGTCCTGCATCACTTTGGTAAGAGACCAGTTTGGGTTCCATGAGTCAAGTGCTGTGGGCTGGCCACCAGTATGGGGTTCCTTCTGTTCCCATCACATACACTTCAAGGTGATAACCCCAGCCACATGGATTTCCAACAGCAAACTAATGGGTCGAGTTTATAGCTTGTTGTGTTCTACTTTCCTCTCCTCTGTCTGTCCTAGCTCAATACTTCAGGGCTTCTTCTCCCACCTGGAAATGAGGGCTTGGAGCTCTGTCTTTTACACAGTAAAGTGAATCAACATGGCCTGTCAATAGGTATATTCAGACACCCAGGGAGGTGCACACATGTGAGTTGGACAGCTTGAAGAACCTTTCTGTTGGTACAGCCATGCAAACACCCCAGACTGAAAGTGAGAACACTTCCAGATCCTTCACAGAGCCATGAGCATTTGAACCATATTCTTTTTTTTTTTTTTAAGATTTTTTATTTATTTGACAGAGAGAAACACAGCCAGAGAGGGAATGCAAGCAGAGGGAGTGAGAGAGGGAGAAGCCGGCTTCCTGCCAAGCAGGAAGCCCCATGTGGGACTCGATCCCGGGTCTCCAGGATCATGACCTGAGCCGAAGGCAGCTGCTTAACCAACTGAGCCACCCAGGCACCCCTGAACCATATTCTTAAATAATGAATGTATTTGTCCTTTGGAATAGATATTTAACTTGGGAGATAAGTGGGGGATGGGAGGACATTATAAGGATAAGACTCACATCAATTAGCTGATTAGTCATGGAACAAACATGGACAGAGTGCCCACTGTGTTCTGTGATCCATGTACGCTTTGGAACCGGTGCTGGACCCCTAGACTCACCTCTTCCTCTTCTGTCTAGCTTCGTCACTACTGTCTGGATGAGACTCTTACTGTCTCTCCTGGACCAGTGATACAGCTTCCTAACTGGTCTCACTGCCTCTAGCTTCTCTGGTTGGTTTTTAAATTTATGAACCTAATCACATACTTCTTTGCTAAAACCCCATTAGTGGCTCTCCACTGCCATAGCCTGGGTCCTGGCTCTTCTCCCTGATGCTCTTGGCCAGGAGCTTCTTCTCCAGCCCTGTTTGCTGCCTCTGCCCTCATAACCCCATGACCTTGTTTCTCTTTCCCAAATACATAGCTTTCGCATGCTGTTCCCTATGCCTGGAATGCCCTTCCTCACATTTTCCCCCAAATCTTCCACTCAACCTCAGAGCCATCCTGTCTTGCTTTTTCTCTCACATCCCCATCCAGTCTGCTACAAAATCCAGGTGGATTTCAATAAATCTATTTCCAAATACTCCCAGAACCTATCTAGGACTTGTTGTCTCCACTACCGCTAATCTCAGAGACCAGCCCTCACCTTGATCACGACACCAACTTCCTGAATGGCCCCCTGGCTCCTGTCCTTGCCCTCCCACCCATTGCCTGCTCTCAACACAGCAGCTACAGTGACTTTCTTAAACACATGTCAGATCATGTCACACCTCTGCTCCAAACTGCTCAAAGCAAGAGTGGACACAGTGGCTTGTCCCAGCCACGGAGAGGCATTCCCACACATGCCCTCCCTGCTCAGTGGTGTCACATTGGTAGTTTGGAATTGACCATGGTGAAAGAATTTACACCACAGAAACTGGCAAATGCTAAAAAAAAACAGGGCTTTTTTTTTTTTGGAGGGGGGAACCAATCTGCCAGCATGCCACTGCTCTAGTGGTGACCCTCAGAGTTAAGAGCCAGAGTTGTCATAACTGCTTGCAAAGCCTCTGCAGCCTGACCCTTTCTCCTCCATTTCCTTTGCTCCAGCCACACTGGCCTCCCTGCTCTTCCTCACACAGGGAAGTTGTGTATTTCTTCTCTTTCTAAAAGTCCTTGCTCAAATGTCACCTCCTGGGTGAGTCTTCCCTGATTTCTTCACCATGACTCCTAACCGCCAACTGAGCTGTCCTATTTCCCCCACAGCATTCTGTTATAGAATTTACTTGTTCTTGGGGCGCCTGGGTGGCTCAGTCCTTAATCATCTGCCTTTGGCTCTGGTCATGAGTCCCGGGATCCAGCCGCACATCGGGCTCCCTGCTCGGCGGGAAGCCTACTTCTCCCACTCTCACTCCCCCTGCTTGTGTTCCCTTTCTAGCTGTGTTTTTGTCAAATAAATGAAATCTTGAAAAAGAAAAAAAAGAAAAAGAATTTACTAGTTCTTATGTTTATTATTTACAGTCTGTGACTCCCCCGCACTCTCCCCCCCCATAGAAGGCCATCTTCATGAGGGCAGGGATTTTGGACTGTTTTCTTCACTGGTGTGATCCGGTGCCTGGCACCCAGAAGGCACTCAGGAAGCATTTCTTGGCTGACTGGCTGACTGAATCTCCAAATGCCTGCCTCCTCCATAATAAACCTTCCTGAAACATTGCTCTTTCCTCCTCTCCAACCACAGAAGGTCCTGATTCTTGTCCTCTGTGTTATGCCTGCAGCTCCTGAAGTTCTTCGGTGGCACCATGATGATTTTTCTTCCCACCGCTTCCCCCACCAGACGGCTCTCCAAAGGCACCCCCAACACCTCTACCTACACACGACCCCCACTGCTAGCTGTCACGTGAGCACATGAACGTACACATGAATGGTAAGCAGAATATGATTCTCACACGGATTGGTTTTCTCATCTGGAGGCCCCATCGCAGACGGGTGGGGGAGGTGGAGGGAAGCCGTCCTGAGTGTGGGGTTATTATTTCTTTGTGTTATGCTCCTCATACCCTCCCTCTCCTCAGATGTTTCTCTCACCTTTTTTTTTTTCTTAAAGATTTTATTTATTTGACAGAGAGAAACACAGCTAGAGAGGGAACACAAGCAGGGGGAGTGAGAGAGGGAGAAGCAGGCTTCCCGCAGGGAGCCCGATGTGGGACTCGATCCCGGGTCTCCGGGACCATGACCTGAGCCGAAGGCAGTCGCTTAACCAACTGAGCCACCCAGGCGCCCCTCTCTCACCTTTCAAAACTCTGAACTTTGATCCCAGGCTCAGGTCTGCTTTAAGTACGGGGGAGGGAAGACAGCTGCTTCTCTGGTATGATCCGGTGGCTTCAGGAAGGTTCTTCACTCTGGTGCCACTTTCCTCGGGTCTTCTTTTTCTTTTTCTCTCAGTTTTATTGAGATACACTTGATACACAGCAATAAGTTTAGGATGTACAGTATAATGACTTACATATATTATGAAATAATCACCACAATTAGTGAAAATTCATCATCTCATATAGATACCAAAAAAAAGGGGGTTGGATGATTTTTCTTATGATGAGAACTCTTAGGATTTACTCTCTTAACAACCATCAAACAGCCACAACCGTGTTCGCCATAATCATCAAGTCACACATTATATCCTTGGTGCTTATTTATCTTATGACTGCATGGGTGTGCCTTTTCACCACTTTCTCCAAATAACACTCCCACATCCCCTCCTGGGTTAACCACAAAATCTCATCTCTTTTTCTTTGAGTTTGGGGTTTTGTTTTTTTGTCTCTTATTTAGAATCCAGACACAAGTGAAGTGGCCTAGAACCCACTGGTCTCTCAGCAAACGGCCACACAGAACCGAAGAGAATTGGCTCTCAGGGTTTCTAGACCACATGACAGTTTCAGCAGTTCCCAGCCTGGGGTCTCCCCCACACAGAGCTTCTGAAGGCTGTCGGTCTGTGGCCTCAGAGCTGGGAGGAAGGGAGCCAGGGACAGATGCGGAGAAAGGCTCGCCGTCCAGGGAAGCCCCTGTCCACAAAGGCCAGCTCCACCTCTGTTCTCCCTGCCCAGCCTCCTCGGAATATCCAAGGGGCTGCGCTCTGGGGAGAGCGGTGACTTGTCTCCTTTCCCAGTGAGAAAGCAGCATCCACACCCCAACTCTAAGCCTCCAGGGAGTACAGGATGTCCTAACACGTCCTGTAGAACGACTTAGTAATTTTCCAGTTACTAATTTGCCTTACCTGTTCTGTTCAAACAGGCTAATTGTTTCCTCAAAAAGACTCAAGTGTAGTGGGGTGAGGTCACCAGAGACATGCCTAAACAATGACAAATTCTGGTCGAGGGCACGCCAAGATTCTGGTAACCAGCCCCAGCTCCGCAGACTATTGGTCTGATGTTATCTTTCTTAAAGCAAATTCGGTGAGGACGCGCCTCCTGGTGGTGACATGCCATTATGCCAGGCAGGAAGACTACTTCCTGAAGTGACTCCTTCCCTGGGTAGGAGAGTAACCGGGCATAGGTGCTATTTTTGGAACATTCTCTGTAGGGCATATTACCTTTATTTCTCAATAACTATTTATTGCTTGAAATACGAAATAAGTGTGATTAATATAATCCATTCATAATTGTGATGTTGGAAGATGTGAATTTTAATCAAAGCAGAAAATCTGCCAAGGTAGAAAAGAGGGAAAATTGATCTCTGGTCTGATAAGAAAAGAGAATTAATTTTGAGAGCTTCCATATACTTTCTGCTTTTACACTGTGGGTATTATATTCTCTTTTGATTTAGAACAGTTCTGTTTTTTTTATTACAAAAAAATAATTCAAATAAACCAAAAAACAGTAATCCCCATATAATGACTACCCAGTTTCCAGAGCTATCAAGATTTTGTCATGCTCACTTTTTATCCTATCAAATGTTTTTAGTTGCTTTCCCCTATTAGATATTATAGCCCAGACATCATGTTACTTTACCCTAAATATTTCAGTATGCATTTCTTTTTTTTCCCTAAGATTTTATTTATCTGTCAGAGAGAGAGAGACAGAGAGAGAGAGAAAGACAGAGACAGCACACAAGCAAGGGGAGCTGCAGAGGGAGAGGGAGAAGCAGGCTCCCAATTGAGCAAGGAGCCGGATTTGGAACAGAGCCACCCAGGCATCCCTCAGTGTGCATTTCTGAAAGCTGGGCATTTTCTTACATAACTACTTGCCATTTTTACACCCAAAAATTCATAATCCCTTGGAGTCTTCTACGTGCTCATACAGTCCACATTCAAGTTTCCTTGAATATAAAACTTTTTTCAATCGTTTGTGGATCTAAGAAGTCCACACATTGCATTTGTTGTTTGGTACTCTCTCACTTCTTCTTTATCTCTCTCAATTTCCCTCCCTCGTTCCCTCTTAATTAACTTCCCCTTATACAGAAGGAAATGCACAGGTATTAAGCAAATAGTTCAAAGATTCTGGATAAATGCATACACCTGGTAGCCTTTATCCTTGTCTAGATAGAGAATGTTTCCCTCACCTCAGAAACTTTCCTCCTATGCCTTCATTCCTGCTGTTACATGCTCCTTTTATTGTGAGTTATATTCCTTCATCCACATGTACCACAATCTGCTTGTGCACATTCCCGTTGCTGGACATTGAGATAGTTTCCAATCTGGGCTCCTGGGGAAAAGCTGCTACAATATTTTTGTATGAATCTTTTTGTGGACATATGTTTTCATTTCTCTTGGGTAAATACCCCAGAGTAGAATAACTTGTCACAATGAATGTGTATGTTTAAATTTGTGGGAAACCCCTGCGTCTCTCCTTCCTGAGCACACTCTCCTTACACTTTCCCGTTGTCTGGTAGTCTGCGGTTGCATATGGCCAGCAACTTCCCTGATGTGTTTCAGTGGGTTAAAGCCTCTGCCTTTGGCTCAGGTCATGATCTCAGGGTTCTGGGATCGAGGCCCACATCAGGCTCTCTACTCAGCAGGGAGCCTGTTTCCTCGTTCTCTCTGCCTGCTTCTCTGCCTACTTGTGATCTATCTCTCTGTCAAATAAATAAATAAAATCATAAATAAATAAATAAATAAATAAATAAATAAATAAATAAATAAAACCTGGGTGTGATTCAGTTTAAATACTTGGGTAAGAATGCTTCAGGAGTGATGTTGTGTACTCCATCCCACCTCTTACTGGGAGTATCAACGTGACACAGTTACCTCACTCTTCATTCAGACACTGAGATGGATCAGGAGATCTGGGGGGGCAGCCTGATCCCCCCAGTGTATACTTACCCCAGCAGCCCTTCATCTAATGATTTTGAATGATCTTAGCCTTGAATTTTTGTTAGGAATTGTAAAATGTTGATTTTTAAAAAATTTTTTATCAACCCTCCACATATATCACATAGGATTCTTCTGCAAAAGGAAACTTACTTTCACAACTTACTCTCATTGTAGAGAACAGGCAAAAAAATATATTTAACTAATAGTCTTTAATTTGCTAGCGAAAATTTTTAGTTTGGCTTATTGGTTGTTAGAAACTTTTAAAAAGGCTCCGACAAGAAAAGCTCTCCCAATCAAGTATTACTCAAATATAGAAATTCCCTCATTTTGCTTGAAGAAAAAGATACATAATATAGAGGAACACTGACATGTCAATGGACCTGGAGAGACTCTGAGCTAAAGAGTAAGAACCATTGGGGCAGCTGGGCTGCTCAGTGGGTTAAGCGGCCGACTCTTGGTTTCCAGTCAGGTCATGATCTCAGGCTTCTGGATCAAGCCTAGCATTGGGCCTCCCGCTGAGCACAGTCTGCTAGAGGGTTCTCTGTCTCTCCCTCTCTCTCTCTCCCTCTGTCTCCTGCCACTTGCATGTGTGCATGCTCTCTTTCTAAAATAAATAAATACATATTTAAAAAAAGGGTAATAATTATAATGATAATAGTACCATTTATGGAACATTTACTATTGATTTAATGAGCTACTAATGAAATTTAACTCATTTTCATAATAATAAGTAACAGAGAAAATAAGAGTCCTAGTCATTGTATATACCAAAGGGCCTTATTCAGGTTAGGTTTCACTTTTTTTTTTTTTTTAAGATTTTATTTATGTATTTGACAGAGAGAAACACAGCAAGAGAGGGAACACAAGCAGGAGGAGTCAGAGAGGGAGAAGCCGGCTTCCTGCCGAGCAGGGAGCCCGATGTGGGTCTCAATCCCGGGTCTCCAGGATCATGACCTGAGCCGAAGGCAGTTGCTTAACCAACTGAGCCACCCAGGCACCCCAAACTAATCATTTTTTATTTTAACCTGTGAACAGCAGTCTGCTGGGATGGTGACCTGAGCTGAAGGCAGATGCTTAATGACTGAGTGACCCAGGCTCCCCTAGGTTTCACTTTTTTTTTTTTAAGTTTATTTATTTGAGAGAGAGCAAGAGAGAGCATGAGTAGGGGAGGGGCAAAGGGAGAAGGAGAGAGAGAGAATCTCAAGCAGACTCCATGGCTGAGTGCTGAGCCTTATGTGAGGGTAGGGGTGGGTGTGAGGAGGGTTAGGACTGATTGCAGGACGCTGAGATCATCATCTGAGCCAAAATCAAGAGTTGGACATTTCACTGCCCCCAGGTTTCACTTTTTAACCTCAAAGAAACCATGGATTCATCTCTTTATTCAGTTAACATTTATCGAGCACTCATTCCTTCAGGAAAACAAAGATGAATTAGACTCAGACGCTGTGAGGTCTCAAGGGGGCTCACAGATAAATTTTGCTTCAGTAGTTCCCAGGACTTATCTTGCATAGGTGTTCGTGGCCTTTGTTACAAGACTCACAAAGAGCACGCTGAAGTTGTAGACAACACTTCAAAATCAGCTATCCCCTGCCCCTATACACAGATGGCAAACGTAACTCGCTCCAGTGTTGGGGGGAGCCCCGATCAGTGGTATCTGCCTATTTCCCGGCATAAACTGTAAATACTCCCGTCGTGGCCAGTTTCCAGCTGCAAACATCGTGTCACTGGAAGCAGAATTAGAAACCCATGCGTAGCACACCATTATGGAGGAACTTTGTACGATTACAATAAAAGTCAAGAGCACAGATCACAGTTAACTTTAATATAGTGAAATAAAGAAGGATGAGTTTTAAGTATTTATCTATGTAATGAAACTTATTTAATTATATGTTTATATAACTTAATTTTTAATAATAGTCGTATTTAATAGCTGGCTTGCATCATTTCTGAAATTTGACTGTTGTCCCTGACAAGCTGGTATGCTTCGGCTCCAGCACAACACTGCTTTCCCCAAGCCAGTACAGCTGTGTAGCCATTGTCATACACAACATGTCCCTGAGGACTAGAGAAAGTGTGGCTGGGACGATGCTCTGAGCGGGGGATGGTCCGCGGCCTCAGGACACAGTACAAGAAAGGAGCTGTGTGTAGCACTAGGAGTTATGTCTGTATTTCGGCAACAGAGGTTATCATTTCCTGTCCCTGGCGTGACGAAAGACTCCAAACTTGCTGGTTTAAAATAACACAAATGTGTTATGTCACAGTTCTGGAGGTCCACTGAATTAAACTCAATGTGTTGGCAGGGTTGTGTTCCTTTTGGAGGTCCCAGGGAGAAGCCCTTTTTTCCTTTCTCCAGCTTCTGGAGGTCACCTGCATTCCCTGGTTTGTAGCTTCCTTCCTCCACCTGCAGAGCCAACCGTGTTGGGCTGATGCCTTGTCACACCGCCGCCATCTCTCTGGTTCTGTCTTTGGTTGGCAGATCAGCAGCCTTAATTCTCCTTTGCCATGTAACCTGACATACACATGAGTGCCACAGACTAGGATATGGACACCTCTGGGAGGCTCTTCTGTCCCACGCAGGGATTTTTTTGTTTTGTTTTTTAATATTTTTTATTTATTTGACAGAGAGAAACATAGCCAGAGAGGGAACACAAGCAGGGGGAGTGAGAGAGGGAGAAGCAGGCCTCCCGCCGAGCAGGAAACCCGATGTGGGACTCGATCCCGGGTGTCCGGGATCATGACCTGAGCCGAAGGCAGTTGCTTAACCAACTGAGCCACCCAGGCGCCCCGTGTCCCACGCAGGGATGTTGAGAGATATTGCAGCTAGGTCTCCACAGCCGGCACCCCTAGAGGCCGCTGGAGATGGTATTTGGAGTCCTACAAGGTGAGAAGCAAAGTGAGTTTCATAAAAGCTGCTGATTTGCCTCCAGTAATGCCAGGAGGCAGTAAGTGTTATAAAGAAAAAGCAACAGTAGAGCAGAGAGAGCTAAAGGGAGGTATTTTAATAGATGGTCAGGGAGGATCTCTTTGAAGTGGTGATGTGTGGGCTAAGACCCTGAATGAGGTGGAGGCAACCTGCCCGGATCTGAGAAAGGCTGGCCCAGAATAATGAGCAGTAGCACCGAGGAAGAGCTGCTGGGGGTTGGGGCTTAGCACACTCAAAACATCCCAAAAAGGACAGTGTGTTCACCATCCAAACTCAACTTTAAATAAGTCTCTTATCCGGTTCCCTCTTTCAGCCACATCTGTCCTCCTACATTCTTCCTACAGAGAAATTCTGGCACGTCACTGGAGAAAAACAAGTACAAAGTTTCTGAAGATTGGCGTTTTTTGAGAAACAGAAAGAAGAGTAGTTTAGGGGTTGAGGAGTAATAGATTGTTCTAATATTGGACCCCAGTGGATCAGGCTTCCCTTTGTTCACATCCCTTTGCAATAAATGTTCATGCTCCTTCGCTCAAGAGGTAGTGTGTCTTTTTCTACTCCATGAGTTTGCTCTAGCTTGCTTTTTTTTTTTTTTAAGATTGATTTATTTATTTGAGAGAGAGCCCAAGCACACATGTGGGCAGAAAGAGAGGGAGAGAGAATCTCAAGCAGACTTGCTGCTGTGTGTGGAGCCTGATGTGGGGCTCAATTCCACAGTTCATGAGATCATGACCCAAGCAAAATCACAAGTTGGATACTCAATCATCTGAGCCACCCAGGCACCCCAATTTGCTTTGTTCAATAGAATATGGCAGATATAACATACAAATTCCAGAGCTAGGACCTTAAGGAATCTTGAGAGTTTGCCATCATTCTCTTGGAAACTGTGCTGCTGAGAATCTCACTGAGCTTTCTCGCTCACTAAGAGGACACAAGGAGAAGAACTGAGGAGCCCAGTCAACAGCCAACGCCAACTTCCTGACAAGCAAATGAGGCATTTGGACCATCTGTCCACCTCTGAACCATCAAGATGACTGCAGCTCTATGAGTAGTATTAGGAGAAACCAGCAGAAAAACCTATAGAATTGTGAGGAAATAATAAAGCATTACTGTTTTAAGTCATCAAGTTTTGGAGTGTTTTGTTATGCCACAATGGATAACTATTACAAGAAGTGGGGAGGTCATGGGAACAAGATCCTGTAAAGGCTTATTATCATGGTAAAGAATCTGAATTTTGTTCTACGTGCTCTGGGGAATCATGAGGGTTTTAAGGAGAGTGGTGTGTTTTAAAAGGTCACTCTGGGAGTGCCTGTGTGATTCAGTTAAGTCAGTTAAGTGTCCAGCTTTTTTTAAAAATGATTTTATTTATTTATTTGAGAGTGAGAGAGAGAGATAGCAGGAGGAGAGGGGAAAGGGAAAAGCAGGCTTCCTGCTGAGCAGGGAGCCTGATGTGGGGCTGGACCCCAGGACCTGGGATCATGGCCTAAGCCAAAGGTAGATGCACAACCAACTGAGCCACTCAGGTGCCCCTAAGTGTCCAACTCTTAGTCTCAGGTTGGGTCTTGATCTCAGGGTCAGGGATTCAAGCTCTGCATTGAGACTACTTTAAAAAAAAAAGAGGGGGTCTCCTGGGTGTCTGAGTCATTAAGTATCTGCCTTCGGCTCAGATCATGAGCCTGGAGTCCTGGGATCGAGCCCTGCATTGGGCTCCTTGCTCAGCGGGGAAGCCTGCTTCTCCCTCTCTCACTCCCCTTGCTTGTATTCCTTCTCTAGCTGTGTTTCTCTCTGTCCGATAAATAAATAAAATCTTAAAAAAAAAAAAAGATCACTCTGGGTGCTGTGTGGAGAGAGGATTGTAGCTGGGTAAGAATGGAAGCAGGGAGACCAGCTGGGAGGCTTTTCTGGGCACCCAGACAAGAGATGGGAAGTAGTGGAAAAATTTGTGTCCGCTAATGGATTGGCTGGGAAAGGAAATAGTGAATAACAATCTTCTTTCTTGAAATGCAGGGCTATATAAATATATGTACTATGTATGTGGCAAGTCAGGATTTTTTTTCTGTGCCATTGGTGGAGAAAGGGAGTTCTTGGCAAGCAAAAGTAAAGAGACAGAGACTTGGTAGCCTGACAAGCACTGAAGTTATGTTTTGGGATGCAGTCAACGTTAGCCAATTTTTTCTTAAATAAAAGAAAATATAGATTGTCTTGTATGTGCTCTACTCTGAAGGATCTGAAAGGTCAAAGACTCCTGAGCTCATGGAATGGAATGCTTGCCCCAGGAGGATGGACCTCTGTAATAGAACCAAGAGTGGTGTGGAGGGGAAAGTATGGGAACCTCGGGGAGGGCCAGTGGAGGAAGGAGAGGAGGGGAAGATACCCCAGAGTGGGAGGCCCAAACTGGAAACCCATCCAAGACAAAGTCTAACTGGGAGAAACGCAATGGGGAAAGTAAAAGAAATGCTCTGTGTTTGCGGGAGGGTGGTAAGACTGCTTTCCTTCTGGTGATGGACTGCCTCCCAGGCCCTCCAGGTGCTGCACCCACGTCTGAGGTTTATCTGGATATGTGCGTATTCTCAGCCATCACTGAGTGTAAAAGGATGCATGAGATATAGTTCTTGTCTTAAAGTTTTGCAGTTTAGTTGAGGGCACATGTTTTAACACATGAAAAGAAATGCTTCCGTTTTGCTGAATTAGGCTGCTTGGCTCTTGCTCTTGTGGTGATGACCCACTTCATTCCATCTTTTTGATACTCTTTTTGTTTGTTTGGTTTTTTTTGTTTGTTTGTTTGTTTGTTTTTAAAGATTTTATTTATTTGACAGAGAGAAACACAGCCAGAGAGGGAACACAAGCAGGGGGAGTTAGAGAGGGAGAAGCAGGCTTCCCACAGAGCAGGGAGCCCGATGTGGGACTCGATCCCAGGTCTCCGGGATCATGACCTGAGCTGAAGGCAGTCGCTTAACCAACTGAGCCACCCAGGCGCCCCTGTTTGTTTGTTTTTAAGTAGGTCCACGCCCAGCATGGAGCCCAGCTTGGGACTTGAACTCATGACCTCGAGATCAGACCTGAGCTGAGATCAAGAGTATGACACTTGGGCTCGTGGGTCACTCAGTTGGTTGAGTGTCTGCCTTCAGCTCAGGTCATGATCCTGGAGTCTGAGGATCGAGTCCTACATTGGGCTCCCTACTCAGCAGGGGGTCTGCTTCTCTCTGACCTTCCTCTCTCAATCTCACTCTCTTTCATTCTCTCTCTCTCTTTCATATAAATAAATAAAATCTTCAAAGAAAAAAAAGAGTCAGACACTTACCTGACTAGACCACCCAGGCACCCCCCACCCATCTTCCTGATACTCTTACATCTGGAGATCTTCATATTTCTCTAAGCTCTTCCACATAGATACATAAACCTGGACCTTTCTTACAATTTTGCTCTTTGTTTTTTTCCTCTCTGCCCACAATTCAGCATCATGAGTGTGGGTCCAGCTCAGCCCCAATGCCCACGTGGCCCTGAAGCATCCAATTCTAGGGACTCTTGTCCAATGCCTGCGATTTATGGGCCTGAAGAACATTATGCATCCTTGCAAATGTCTTCTGCTGAGACACGCCACATGGAGACCATCTCTCCTCTTCCTTCTTCAGTGGATGTGCTTATTCAGGACAGCACAATTCTTCTACCAGTCCCAGAGTAAAACTACAATCTGCTTCTACAGAGGAGAACACAGCGAAGAAGGAAGATACAGCCCAGGGATAGATCAGAACTGTCCTCCCTCAGACCCAGCTACGTGTACTCAGTGAGAGATTTCAGAGAGAAATACCTCAGTCTTCTACAAATGGAAGAACATTCCAACATTCTGAACCTTAGCTATAAGCAGGTTAAGACCTGGTTCCAGAACCAGAGAGTGAAATGTGAGAGATAGCAGAATAGAAACTGGCCAGAGAAAGCAACAGAACAACTGTGACTCAGAACAACTTAGTAGCTATAGAACACCCAGGCTTCTCTTCCTATCACCAGGGATAGCTGATGAACACTTCTGGAAATGGTCCAATATGGAGGACCAGACCAGCTATAGAACACCCAGGCTTCTCTTCCGATCACCAGGGATAGCTGATGAACACTTCTGGAAACAGTCCAATATGGAGGACCAGACCAGCTATAGAACACCCAGGCTTCTCTTCCTATCGCCAGGGACAGCTGATGAACACTTCTGGAAACCATCCAATACGGAGGACCAGACCAGCTATAGAACACCCAGGCTTCTCTTCCTTTCACCAGGGATAGCTGATGAACACTTCTGGAAACCATCCAATATGGAGGACCATACTACTATAACCCCAATTGGAGCAGCCATTCCTGGAACAGTCAGACCAGGTGTTCTCACACCTGGAGTAACGAAACCTGGAACAATCAGTTCCACAGCTGTGGAAAGGCATCTGTGTAGCCCTGGACCCAGTCCAAGCAAAATTCTGTCAAAAGTTTGGAGTCCATCTCAGAAACTGATGCCGAAAGCCATAGGGTAATACAGCAAGCCACTAAGCATTTAAGTATCCAGCAAATAATGGATTTATTCCCAAATTACTCTATAAACATACAACCTGAAGATATGTGATGATGAGTTTATTATTCAATCTCAGTTGGGCAGTGGCTGTATTATTTCCCCTAGGCTTTGTCTTGTAGGGTCGTGTATCTCTGCTTTGATATTCTGATTTTCATTATGCTTATTCTGTCAAATGAGGGGATATGATTGGAGTCTGAGAAAAGGGGTTTCAATATCATTGGCTGCTATGGGGAACATGGTAAAAGAGGTTTCTGGCTATAGATAACTAGACATAGTACTAATTTGGATATCCTTAGGTGCTAGACTCTAACCTCAAGAGTAGGAAGTAAAAATACAAAGATGTGTACTGAGAGATTTTAGCATTTTCTGAGATTGTGAAGATTTACTTGTTAATAAACTCAACTGTTACCAGGAAGGGTTAAGCTATACTGCTTTTCACCAATTTCCTCTGCCCTGTTTTGCTGTTTTACTACAACTCCTAATTTGTTGAGTATTTTAGTATTTGTAGTAAGATGTTTTGTATTTTAATATTTCATAATAATAGCACCAGTTTGGCTTATTGGTTTATAGGTTTAAGTACAAATAAACAAAATGCCCACTTAAAAGATAAAGAAAGTAAATGCTAATAGTGGTCCAGATTTTTAAAGTGCTAAAAGTCTTAAAAAGGATAACTGAGAAAGAGGAAAAGGAGTTAATGTTGTGAAGCATTTGTCCAGATGGTGGAGAACAGGGAAACCATTTAGAATAAGAGAAGAGGTACGTACACAGATGGAAGAGTGTTGCAGAAGGTGATTGAAAATCACAAGCAGTGAAGTAGAGTGTGGGATTCAGGTGTTTTTCCTATGGAAATAGGAAACTCTTCCTAATCTATGAAGCTTGCAATCTTTGGCAACAAGGAGGGTGGCGTACAGTCAGGGAGGACACTTTGGAGGCCTTTTTTTTTTTTTTTTTTTTAATCTTGGGAAATCTTTTTTTTTTTTTTTTTTAAAGATTTTATTTATTCGACAGAGAGAAACACAGCCAGAGAGGGAACACAAACAGCAGGAGTGAGAGAGGGAGAAGCAGGCTTCCCGCTGAGCAGGCAGCCCGATGTGGGGCTCGATCCCGGGTCTGGGATCATGACCTGAGTTGAAGGCAGAGGCTTAATCGCTGAGCCACCCAGGCACCCCTGGAGGCCATTTTTAGGTAGACCAGTTCCTTAACTGAGGCCTGCCAATTTCTAGAGAGAGAAGGGAAAACATGTCCCAATACAGCCACTTACAGAGTCAGAGAACATTGTGCCTTACTCTTTGTCCCTCTGTGTGACACTGGCAAGGAATAAGAGGGGGAAATTTGCAGCAGAGTATGCAAATAAACAATGGGCAAGGGTAAAGCATCTTTAAAAGTTAAGGATTCCAACAAGCACATGAAAGGTTGTTCAACATCACCATCATTAGGAAAATGCAAATCAAAACCACATGAGATACTACTTCATACCCATTAGGGTGGCTATTATTTTTAAAATGTTTATTTATGCATGGATGGATAAGTAAGATGTGGTGTATTATTCAGCCTAAAAATGGAATGCAATTAGGACACATGCTACCACATGGGTGAAACATGAAGATCATATGCTAAGTAAAATAAGCCAGACACAAAAGGATATAAAGACTCTAGAATTCCACTTATATGAGATACTATAGTAGTCAGATTCATGTAAAATAAAAATAGACTGGTGGTTTCCAGGGGCTGAGGGGAAAGCAGAATGTAATGCTAGGATTTAACAATATGGAGTTCCCATTTGGAAAGATGTAGAAGTTCTGGAGTTGGGTGGTGATGATGGTTGCAGAAAAATATGAGTGTACTTAATGTTACTGAATGTGCACCTGAAAAATGGCTAAAGTGGTAAATTTTATCTTATGCATATTCTACCACACACACACACACACACACACACACACACACACACACACGCATGCACAATGAGTATGTCCATATTGCAGACTTCAGGAGTGGAGTTTCAAAAATGTGGAAGTTAAATCTTTACTCTCCACCTCTTCTCCCTTCCCTCACCCCTTGTCAAAAGGCCAAACTTAAAAGCTTGTACATGGGGCTCCTGGCTGGCTCAATTGGTAGAGCATGTGACTTTTGATTTCAGGGTCAAGAGTTCAAGCCCCACATTGGGCATAGAGCTTAAAAAAAAAAAAAAAGGCCAATGCATCGTTTTCTCCCATTCCTGGTCTTACCACCCATTATCCCTCAATATATGTCTTTTGTTTTATAGCCATTGTATGGGCCAACACTCCAAAGAAAGAGCAAAATCAGAATGTAAAGGCAGAATAATGGAGAAAGAAAAGGCTCCATATGTTTAAGCAAATGCAACCCAAAACCAAAGTCTCCCTCTCCCTCTTGATTTCAGCTCAGTTCCTATCTCAGGGTATTGAGATAAAGCCCTGCTTTGGGCTCTGTGCTCAGCAAGGAGTATGCTTGAGAGTCTCTCTCCCTCTCGGTCTGCCCTTCCTGCTTGTGCTCTCTCTCTCTCAAGTAAATAAATAAATCTTTTTTTTAAAGTTTTTTAAAAAAGATTTTATTTATTTACTGGACAGAGAGAAACACAGTGAGAGAGGGAACACAAGCAGGGGGGAGTGAGAAAGGGAGAAGCAGCCGAGCAAGGAGCCTGATGCGGGGCTCGATCCCAGGTCTCTGGGATCATGACTTGAGCCAAAAGCAGTTGCCCAACCAACTGAGACACCCAGGCGCCCCAATAAATAAATCTTTTTAAAAAATCTTAAAAAACATAATGTGACATATGGAATTTGTTCCAAATTAATCAAGTGGGGTAAGAGAGCGTGCATGGGGTTGTAGGCCGGAGTGGATCATTGTCAAAGCTAGGTTATGGGTACATGGGGGCTAATTATATTATTCTCTATTCTTTTATATATGTTTTAAAAACTGTCCATAATAACAAGTTAGAAAATACATAACAGGTTAATTTATAGACAGTTGGGCTCTTTCCATAGTGTGGCTATTGTGGACATTGCTATGAACGTTGGGGTGCAGGTGCCCTTTAGATCACTACATTTGTATCTTTAGGGTAAATACCCAGTAGTGCAATAGGGTAGCTCTATTTTCAACTTTTTGAGGAACCTCCATATTGTTTTCCAGAGTGGCTACACCAGCTTTCATTCCCACCAACAGTGTAAGAAGTTTCTCCTTTCTCTGCATCTTCATCAACATCTGTCATTTCCTGACTTGTTAATTTTAGCCATTCTGACTGGTGTGAGGTGGTATCTCATTGTTCACCTTCCGATTCCTTAAGCTATAGTAAAAGGTTTCTAACATGTGGGCACTTAACCTAATTTACAGAAAATACAGCCTGCAGCAGAGACAAAGGACCTGGGTTCTAGTTATGATTCTCCAGTGTTTATCATGTGACTTTGGACAAGCTATGTCAGGGCTCTGTGCTTATTCTGTCTTCTTCTGTCTTGTTGTGACGGAGGGAGGCAAAGCTTTAGAGCACAGCCAAAGAAAGGAGCTGCAAAACTTCAAAGTCCAGAATTCCTATTTTTAGTAGAGCTCCTCAAAGTTGCAAATCATCAGATTCTGTTCAGATTTTGCCTCACTGAGCACTCATTACAAAACCTGAACTTTGGATCTAACTGCTCAAAAGAAAATCAAGTAGAATAAAGTTCTTTTCTTTCTCCCCTTTCTTCGCACCCCTTCTTTAATTTTACTGTAAAGTGATATGCATTTCCCCCCTTGGTAAAAAATATAAATATAAATACATAAATATATTTATATATATTATATATTATATTGTATATAATATATAAATTTATAAAGCAAATATATACTATATATAAAACAAATATATACTATAAATTGTATACTATATAAATAACAAATATAAATATATGTGTGTGTGTGTATATATATATATCTCAAAAGACCCAAAGGTTGCCTTCTTTTGTCCTTTCCTTATGTCCACCGATGCAAATGCTCTTTGTTGTCCATTATCTCAGTAGTCTGGTGTTCTGACCAGCCACGGGGATTGTGAAACTACACCAGAGGAATTGTTACTTAGTTATCTTAATGCCTGTGGTGGGGAGATGCTGGTGGGGCTAGCTGGTCTTCCCATGCCACTGTAGGAATTGCTACACATAGCAGGTTATTATGAAGTAAAATACATGATTTCAAAATATGTAGCTTTGAAGCTTGAAAGAAGTTCTTGATTTTCAGATATATGCTAAGATGGAAAACATATGGCTCTACTGCACCAAGAGATAATGTGCACCGAGAGATTGACAGTATCTTCTAAGTAACACTATGGCATAATTGGCCACTGTATGACCAAGGGAAGTTCCACATTGTTCTCAATCTGTATGCATTACATCTGATTCCCCTTACGTGTTACGTGGCAATAGTTATGTTCTCAAATTGCCATGATCAATGAATTAGCAATTAATGGGGTTAGAAAATACAGGGTTAGGTTTCCGTAAGCTTCTGATCACAACATTTTCATCAATGAATCAATAGCTATTTTAGCTGTGTTTCTTTTCTTTTCTTTTTTTAAAAAGATTTTATTCATATATTTGACAGAGAGAAACACAGCCAGAGAGGGAACACAAGCTGGGGGAGTGAGAGAGGGAGAAGCAAGTTTCCTGCTGATCAGGAAGCCCAATGTGGGGCTCGATCCCGGGACTCTGGGATCATGACCTGAGCCGAAGGCAGATACTTAACAACTGAACTACTCAGGCACCCCTGAGGTGTGTTTCTTTAAAGACCCCTTATTTAATATATAATTGTTTATTCATCAACACTGAACTAAGGGCCAACATCTCTATTCTCCATCATTATCCTTTCATGATGTATAAGGAAGTCCCAAGTCTTATTTTAAGCCAGATCTTTTATTGTTCAGAATGGAGTTTGAGTAGTACAAACCAAAACTTTTTCTTGCTTATGCTATGTAACCATAACTGACTCATGAGATGTTTAGATGTGCAGAGAAAATAGAGCCTTTCCTTTCTTTCTTTTTCTTTTCTTTTTTCTTTTTTTTTTTAAAGATTTTATTTATTTGACAGAGAGAAACACAGCCAGAGAGGGAACGCAAGCAGGGGGAGTGAGAGAGGGAGAAGCAGGCTTCCTGCTGAGCAGGGAACCCGATGTGGGATCATGACCTGAGCTGAAGGCAGTCACTTAACCAACTGAGCCACCCAGGAGCTCCGAGCCTTTCCTTTCTTTATGACAGAACTGATCTTCTCACAATCCCTTCTCCACTAGAAGGGGAAAGCTTATTTCATCAGTTAGTAATTTCCCAGTCTCTTCAGTTAAAATTGTTGTTTTGTTTTGCTTTATTTATTTATTTATTTATTTATTTATTTATTTATTTATTTAGGTTTACAACAGTCCCTCCTTTCAGGAAATACTCACCTATTCTAAGTTTTGGCACCTCTCTCTTACCTCCCATGGCTTCTGGTTGTGCAAGAGAGCACACCATGCCCTTGAGAGTGGGACAGGGGACCTTGGGTCTGCATCAAGGGCTCTCCAGCATTGCTTTCTACAGGTATCTGTAGTCATGTGTTCCTTGCTTTCCCTGGTGACATCTGTCATAAAAATTTTCATTTGGGGAAAGAGTGATCTAGTTTTAGGTTTGGTCAGGGCCAAGGTTTCCCAACTGACCTGTCTGTACTATGTGACTGTGAGTTCATGTCAGAGCTGATGGACGTAAGGATGGGCATCTCACCCAAGGTGTCAGAGAACATCCCTAGAATTTTTCAAACTGAAACTAAGTGGAGTAGTTTCTCTGGTGAGGCAGAGTTGTGAGATGGGAGGCCCAGGACCAGTGCACTGCTTGGTTTTGTTACCTCACAAAAGTAAAGGAAGACATGGGGAAGGAGCACATTTTGAGAGTATGAGAGTTGCAAAAACAGTCAGATCCCTGGTCTAAGTTGTACTTGAGATCCTGTGCTCTTCTTTTTCCTGTTGTTCTATGAGCTATTCACACACTTTTCTAGCAAATTCCCCCCTTGGGTCTCAGGTAGTTTGAATTCAATTTCTCATAACTGCAACTTAAAAAAATCCTTAAAAAATTATGTTTTTAGGGGCGCCTGGGTGGCTCAGTTGGTTAAGCGACTGCCTTCGGCTCAGGTCATGATCCTGGAGACCCGGGATCGAGCCCCACATCGGGCTCCCTGCTCGGCAGGAAGCCTGCTTCTCCCTCTCTCACTTCCCCTGCTTGTGTTCCCTCTCTCGCTGTGTTTCTCTCTGTCAAATAAATAAAAAATCTTTAAAAAAAAAAAAAAAAAATTATGTTTTTAAATGATTTAATGTTCATCATAACACTTGCATATTTACAGTAATTCCAAGCAACCTGCATTTACACTACTTCCTATAAGTATGTTATCTTTACAGGCTGGGAACTATTGCTCCAAGCATATGAGAGCATTGAGATTTAAAAAAGAAAAATTTCCTGTTGTGAAATGGAACACTCACAGAGAAAAGTCCACAAAACCAAAATAGACCTGATAAGAGTAAGTTATCACCAAGTTAACAAAGAAACAACACTGCCATCACCCCCAATGCCATCTCATGGCCACTTCCAATCAGGTTTCTCACTTTTGTGGTTACCATTTCCTTATTTTTCTTTCTAGTTACATTATCCCAGCATACATCCCAGAACCTTATAATTGAATTCTGCCATTTTTTGAACACTATGTAAATGAAATCATACAATATAATTTTGGGGGAGATCTGGCTTTCATTCTGGATTATATTTTAATATTCATCCAGTAGTTAGCTGTAGCTATAGTTCACTTTTTAAAAATTGTTGCTTAGTATTCCATAATCTGAATGTACAATCATTTATCTATTCTGTTGATAGATTTTTTTTGGCTCTTATGAATAATAGTGGTATGAATATTCTTGGTGAATATATGCACACTCTTTTTTTTTTTTTTTTTTGAGTGTATACCTAAGAGTAGAATTGCTAGATCATGAATATGTACTTTTTCAGGTAAATAAATAATACCAAAATCTTTTCCTAAAGGATTTTTCCAGTTTATATTCCTACTAGTATCTTATAAGAGTTTCATGGGGCGCCTGAGTGGCTCAGTTGGTTAGGCAACTGCCTTCGGCTCAGGTCATGATCCCGGAGACCCCGGATGAGTCCCACATGGGGCTCCCTGCTCAGTGGGAAGCCTGCTTCTCCCTCTCTCACTCCCCTTGCTTGTGTTCCCTCTCTGGCTGTGTTTCTGTCAAATAAATAAATAAAATCTTTAAAAAAAAAAAAAAGAGTTTCTCCTGTTCCATAGCCTCACTAACACTTCTCAATCTTTCTAACTTTAGCTATTTGTGTGGGTGTCCCTGGTATCTCACTGTGGTTTTAATTTTACTTCCTCCTGATTGCTAATGAAACTGAACATCCTTTTTCATGTTAATAGATGTTCCACATATCTTCTTTTGTGAAATGCCTGTTGAAGTCTCTTGCCTATTTTTCTTTTTGATTGCCTTTCTCTATTGATTTGTAAGAGCTCTTTATATATTTGAATAAGAGACTAGGAGAACTCGGTTGGATATGAATGTTGTAAGCATCTTCTTCCATTCATTCATTGGTGTTGCCTTTTCACTCACTTAATGGTGCTGAGGGAGAGAATCTTTAATGTATTCAGACTTATCGACTGGAATTTGAAAACAGTGCATCTGACAGAATAACTAGACCAAGCAGTGGAAAGTAAATTTCTCAATTCAGTAAAATGAACTCACACATGCTCTCTAGCCAAAGTTGTACATTCTTTCTTTGGAATGTTGTTTCTGAGATGACATTTTATTTTTAAATGATTGAAAATTCCATTACATTACAAACCAGAAAAATGCACTTACAATATTTAATTCTGCCGCTTGGTGGTATCATAGAAGAATAATAATAATTTAAAAGGATTGTTCTGAAAGTTTGCTGAACAGTAGGGCTTGACTATTAGCAAATAAAAAATATAAACAACATTTTCAAAGTTTAGAATCCTCTTATTCATTAAAATCTCTGAAGAATGCATACAGTTTCAGCTTTTCACTATAAAATCCTAGGCTTACTTATAGCCAAACAAGAAACTAGGATGGCACAATCATGGGAATTTCAAGTATCCTAAAATGCCAATATAACTAAGATCCCTGTACCTACTAGGTGGATAACATTAACATCCTGTCGTATTTACTTTTAAAAATTAACTCAAGTTTATGGTCCTTTGTTTTGACATTTCATTTCCCTTTCTTTTTCTCACTAGAGGTGACCACGATCCAGAATTTGACCTGTATCTGTCCAGTTTTTGTTTTTCTATTTTTCTACATGTGCATGTGTTCATGAACAATGCAAATGTTGTTTCCTGCTTTTAAATATATCTTTTCATCCTCTTGTGTGCTGCAATTTGCTAACATCCTATTTTGTCATGCTGATACATACAGATATATACAGGCATACAGTTCTAGGTCATTTGTTTTAACTGCTGTAAACATATACTTTGATTTTATGTATTCATTCCTCTATCAATGAACATTTTAATGTTGCAATATAGGAAATACCTAGAACAATATCGAATACACAATAGAACCTCAACAAATATTTGTTGAGTAGCTTTTAATTTAAGAAAAGCGGTATAAAATATCTCAGGCAGACTGTTTTTTGCTTCAATTCTCCAGTTATTTGTTGTTATCATCCACCCTATCTGCATGCGTGGCAGGAGACATTTCTTGAAATTTCCTAACGGCTTTTTACTCAATCCACTGAAAAAGGATGTGCTACGCGTTGGGGGTAGGGGTGTGTGGATAGAGTGGGTAGAGAATGGCCACAAAGAAACTTCAATGTCAAAATATAAGACAATGGTTTGTATGGTCTGGAGTAGGGGAGGGTGGTAGCAAGCCGGGGGAGGTCTAGGACTTTGCAATTCAGAGCATGTCTGGTGCTACCATATCCGGATAAAGAGATATCGGAATATAAAGGTCTTTCTCCCCGTGTACGTTCTGAAAGCTATAACCAAGAAACGCCAGACGGTTGCCATGGGAACCAGAGGGGGAAGGGGGAGAGAAGATCCGCCAGAATTCTTGGTACGCTTAGAATGCTTCTTCTTCCGGTCCTCTGCTCTTCGCAACCACCGCCCCTCTCCTCGGTTCCCCCCCCTCTCATTCTGTGGGCTCTCATCATTCTCTTCCTTTCTTGATTCTCTCCTTTCCCATTCTAGGTCGCCATCTTGGCCCATGCGTCAAGATGGCGCCGCGGTCCCAAAGGCAGAGCCCTGGCGCTCCAGCGAGGCTGCGCACGCACGTGCTCGGGCGCGGAAGGGTGGGGCGGTGACGTCCAGACGCCGCCCCACCCCCGGTAGTCGCCCCGCCCCTGGTCCCCTCCGCCTTCCTCCCACACGGCGAACCCGGAAGTGGAGGAGGAGGCGCGGCGGCGGTGGCCGAGCGGGCCGGCTCCGGCAAAGCCCAACCGGGGAGCGTGTCTGGGGTTGGGGGCGGGGGGCGGGGCTGAGCAGCCTGGCCAGCCAGGCCCGGACGGGGCGGGGGAGGCCATGGCCTCCGCAGAGTTGCAGGGGAAGTACCAGAAGCTGGCTCAGGAGTACTCGAAGGTACCCATCGTGGGCGGGGAGTAGGGGGTCCCCGGCCCTGCGGCCTCGGGTTGCCTTGGCAGCTAGTCGCCGGAACGGAGGGGAACGGCGAAGGGGGCACGCAAGCGTGCCCCTCCTTTCTGCCTTCTCTGTCCACCATTACCGTGCCTCCACCTGCAGCTCCCAGGAGATGGGGCTGGGCCGTGTCGGGTCCCAGTGTGTTTCAGCGGGAAGGAGCAGGAGTTTGATTCCTCCTTCTCACTAAACTAGCGGGCTTGGTACTGGGGTGTCCGAATCCTGGCTTCTGCCTCTGGCCCTGGTCGGGAGGGAAAGGGAAGGTTAAGGGCCAACCCATCTACTGCTTGCTTCCTCAATTTTCCTAGCCCAGTGATGGGAAAGATCAAGCTTTCTTCCTTCTCATAGGGATGAGATGAGGATAAAGAGATTTATGTGTCCCCAGCCAGTCGGTTCGGGAGGGTAGAGAAAGCCATTCGTGTAAACTGTTTTACTGGGGATGGGTGGTTACAAATGTATTTAGTGCGTTGGCAAGATGTTGTCTGGAGATGATTTTGAAAGCTTGAGTGCTAGGACTGTGTCCTTTTTTCTGTCTTTTCCCTCTGTTACCTGGAGTGGAGCAGAACGCCCAGGTGCTCAATACATGTTGAATGAAGCAAATAGGGACCTGCCCCTTTGTCGTATTTATGACATACGTCTTTTGGAACCCTTTCTTTGGAAAAGGGCGGTGCTGCTTCAAAGGTATTGCAGCCTTAAGAATATTCTAATGAAGTTATAAAAGACTCTCACATCCTCAGAAATTGATTCAACAGTCATTAAGCTTAGTTTTCAATGATCTGGCATCATGGGAGAATTGGGAAGGCTTAGCCCCCTTTTGACAATTTGGAGAAACAGGCGGGCACACATTTTTTTTCTTGGGGTTTCACTTAACACATATTCAGCAAGGTAAAATGAACTGTTATTTGGAAAATAAAACCTTTGCCTGCCTAAGCATACACACTTACGTCTTTTCACCATCAAATGGGAGCCTTTTGAGATACTGTACTTATTCCAAGTGTGCATCCGTTGGCAAAACTTCTTGCGTTTATGTTTGGAATTGTCTTAAGAGCTTGTAGCACAATGTCAGTGATGGCAAGTTTTTAGCCTTTGAAGGAATATTTTCTTGTTTGAAAGGGTCAGAAGTTGTTTGGAACAAATCCATATCATGAAGGAGAGTGGATGGAGAATGGCAGTACCCGAAGTGGCTCCACTATTTTGGATGAAAATGTTTTATGAGTATGGAGTAAGGGGACTGATTCTTTTCGCCAGAGAACAGTCTCAGAAGGCAATTCCAAATGGCAAAAGACAGTTCTAAAAATGTTTTAAGCAGTGACTGCATTGCTGAAATAATTGTATAGCCTTCCAAAAGTATTAAAAACTTTGAAAGATTTTATTTATTTTTTGGCTGCATATGCTTTTTTGTTCAATAGTCATTTCTTACATGCCTGCTGTGAATAGTCGGCCAGGGTCTATTGAGTGAGGCAGAGTTCCAGGTTAAGGAGAATCCTTTAATGGAATGTTCAGACATTGTGCGTAATTATGATATAGTATGACAGTGTTAGTTCAGTGGGAACACAGAAGAGGTGGAGGGTAAGCATAGAAGTTACTCAGATTGGGAAATAGGGAAGAGGTAACATCCAGGCAAAGGGAACAGGCCATATTTCCAGTCATGAAAGCACGATATGGTACTCGGCACAGAGAGGTGAAGTGAGGTTGGAGAAGTCATTTGAACCTGATCATCATAAAAGATTGTGGATGTCAAATAAGTTTGAACTTTAGCTTTTGAATGATTGATGTCAAAAATTTTTAATCAAGATGATGATTCAGTGATTATTTTTAGGAGGGAAACAGGATGGATTGAAATAGGGAAAGACCAGTGAAAAGAAGACCAGACCTTAGGCTGTTGGAATAGTTTGGGGAGTGTAATACAGGCCTAAATCAACTTGGTGAGATGGAGAGGAGCGCCTAGATTTAGGACTTAGGGTTAAAGTACCTTTTTATTTACCTCCTTTTTTAAAATTTATTTTTAAAGATTTTTATTTATTTTAGAGAGCAAGAGCGTGTGCGAGAGTTGGGAGGGGCCCAGGATACGGGAGAAAGAACCTGGGGCAGGCTCACACTGAGCACAGAGCCCTAGGCAGTTTGATCCCAGGACCAGGAGATCACAACCTGAGCAGAAAGCAGGAGTCAGCTACTCAGCCGACTGAGCCACCCAGGCGCCCCTAAGTTACCTGTTTTGAGTGCCCACTTTGTACATAGCACTAAACTTATAAAGAATATAGCGTATGAGGCACTCATCCTTGTGTCTTATTTATTCTGTGGGATGTGGTGAGTGAGGGGAGATGGAAGAGTTGACCCTGCGGTTCTGAGATGAAAGGACATGACTGCTACTGACCATGTCGCTGGCAGGAATGCAAGCCAGTTTAGAGCAAACGGATGTATTAAAGGTTAGATGCAATTATGGAATTTTAAGGTTGCAAGGCACATTAAAGTTACCTTGTTCACATAGTAGCTTGGGTGTTGTTGAGGTAACTGCTGAACATTTCTAGTGGAGAAGGACTAGCTAAGAGTCAGAACAAAGGCCAGAGCTTATGGAGTAATTTCTGTAAAGAAAAGTAGTTCAACTGCAAGAGTTAATCAGGGTGGAACCCTTTAGGTAGACTTTTTGGAGAACACCTGTGGGAAGGCTGTGAAGCGAGGAGGAGATGCTAAGGAGATTGTAGGAGGTCTGCCAGACTTGAGGTTATTTATCTGTCAGATTGGGTGAGATAATTTTTCATCCTTTTAATTGCAATGGGGAAATTTCAGAACATAAGAGAACAGATTGGTCAAAAGATTTCATGTGCTTTTTATTCACCATCAGTTCTAGTGCTGAGCAATTTTTAGTTAAGATCTGTGCTACCTTCAGCCCTGAGCCTGTGGAAGGGGCAACACTAGTTTTGCATTACCTTCCCTGGTGCAGAAATTGTGGGCTAATGTTGAAATCCAGTTAGGTCCTTTTTCTTATTGAAATACAAAGACAGTAGAGTTCCTCATAAACAGTAGGAGGAGACTACATATCAGGACAGCAGCAAGCACGATCCCTAAATCAAGGACATTTACACAATCTCCTTGTTCTGATTTAATGCAGTTCTCAGTGTGTTTTCCAGGAAGGAGCCCATTTCTTGCTTAAGAACTGTGGTCCTAATATTCTTTCCTCCCTAGAAGCAAAAAAAAATGGTCTGAGGAACTCCCATTTAAGAGCCTCAAAGTTTAGTTAGCTAAAAGATGGATCATGGGAGGCCAAAGCAGATGAGAATTTCTGAGGCATACATACTGTTAAAATGTAAAGCATTATGGAAAAGCCAGTAAAAGTAGAGATTAAGACCCTAGTAGTTTGGGCAATTCGGGGGTCATTGGAGGCTTTGGAAACTTCAGATTTAATAAAGTTAGTAAAGGTATATGCCGCTGGTTTTCGGAGGTTTATGAAGGTAATTGGTAAGCAGTGCAAGCACACTGCTTCTTTGAGATGTGAGGGCAAGCTAATGGAGACCTCAGTTACTTAAGCACAGTAGATGAAGAATCAAAGATCATTTCTTATATGGTGTCTCTTTCACAGCCTGGTCGGCTTCTGTTGCTCTGGTATATTTCATAGGGAGGAGCGCTAAGAGCACTGAGTCCTGGCTCAATTTGATTTCCTTCGGCTTTCTTTGCAGGAGCTTCTGCACCCCTGCCTGGCATCATATTACATATGTAAGCATGTTTCAGGTTCTTTTTTCTTAGTGTTTGTGTTACTCTGGGCCAGGGGTTTTCAGAGTGTGACCCCTGGATCAGCATCATCAGCATCTGGGAATTAGTTAGAAGTATATATTCTCAGGCCCACCTGGAATTACTGAATCTGAAACTGGTGGCCAAACCCAAATCTGTGTCTAACAAACCTCTGCAGTGATTTGGATGCACACTGAAGTTTGAGAACCATTGCTTAAGGTGTGGTATCGGTATATTAGCATTTGCTCAGTTAATCTTTTCAAAGCTCTTTGGGAGGCAGTGAAAACAAGTGGGAAAGTCACACATCCTGTATTTCTCTGAACAGTTACTTTGCAACTGATGCTTCTTTTAATGATGTAGGAGATTGCCTTTGGGAGCGTTTTAGATTTACACTCTTAGGAAATAGCTATTCTTATTGGTGAAGGGTCAGTTTTGACTTGGTGTGTTTGCTTTCTAGATAGCGGAGCTTGCTGGAACCCGGTTAATTGCCCCATCCCGTTAGAGAAATTGACTCAGGAGCTGGATTAAAAACAACTTTCATTTGGATTAAAATCTAATATCACACCACCCCACCCCACCCCCCACGCTAATGTGTAGAGTTTGCTACTAAAGTTTGATTGGAAAACAGCACTGTGTTCAGTGCTATTCAATGAAACTTTCCATGTGAAGGAAAATGTTCTGTATCTATGCTGTTCAGTAGGTCAAACCACTAGCCTTGTCGTGCTATTGAGCACCTCCAACGTGACTAGTGCAACTAGGGAACAGAATGTTAGATTTTATTTAAATTTAAATTTAAATAGGCACATGTGGCTTTTGACTGCCCTGTTTAAAAAAGGGCTAGCTTAGCCCTGGATCAGTGTATCACAGATGCAAAATGTCTCTGTGACTGACTTGAAGACATTGTTGAACGGCAGATTCTGGTTCAGCAGGTCTGGGGTGGGGCCCGAGAGTCTGCTCCCAATTGATGCTGTTGCAGCTGTCCGCAGACCACACTTGGAATAGTCAGGCCTTAGGAAAGCCAGCGGTGTCCGTCCTACTCTTCCTCTTCAGTCATCCAGTCACGGTGAGGCAGCTAGACTGTAGGGGTTGGGGGTGGGGTGTGGTCCTAATGAGTTGCCCTGCATCTGAGCAGGAACAGGAGAAAGGGTTCCATTTGGGGGCAGGTCTGGGAGAAGGTTTGTTTCCTGCCTCAGTGACGGAATACCTCCAGCCACAACCGCCTGGTACCAAAGAGCCTACAGGTATTTCTCCAAATGATTGGAACCATGTGGTCCTACCGGACACTAAGAATCCTCAAAAGGCCTGAGCCTAAATCACTAAAGACCGCTCTATAGACTGCTCTATGTAACTGGTTCTAGAACAGTCAGGCTTATCACAAAGCTGTTGTTCCAGGGACAGAGAGTGGGGGCAAGTCCTGTAGGATCTCTCCTGCCGCTCTGACAATCTGTGATGGGATAACGGGTCCAAGATTAGAGATTTACTACCTTCAGTCACAGACTGTTGGAAGAGTTTGTGGGGAGAGAGAGATGAATCACATATACACATTTTCTCATCTAATCCCCAAGTCTTCTGTGTTAGAACCACTCTTACATAACTATTTCCTATAATGGACATTTTGACATTTTACAAGTTTTAAAACCCTACGAAACAAACTATTAAACATACAAACTTTGCTTCATTGCAAAGTAATGTGTGCATTATACAACCCTAAGCCCATCCCTAAGCCTCACCCAAACCTGGATTTGAAGCTTCAAAATACTGAAGTCATCTACAGATCCCAGCTTCGGAATTTCTGGCCTGGATGATCCCTAAAACTCCTTCCAGTTCAACCATTTTCAGTATTCCAAAGTGCTGGGAATACCCCTTGGTCACTCTGTCTACTTACTGGTACCTCCCCCGGACAGGGGAAAACTATCCCTAGCCTCTGCGATACCAGGGACTAGTGGCGGGAGTTCTCCTGTCACTGACACAGGAAACAAACTTTGGGGAAAGGTCAGAGAGGGACTGTTAGAGTAATGAAGCTTCATAGTTGTATGATGCATTACCTTCAGATGCCTTTTATATACAGTACTTAATTTAATCAGTTAACTAAAACATTATTGAGTGCCTTCCTCTGTCCTTGGCTTTGATCTTTCACTGTGGGCAAGAGATACAGGGAAGTGGGCTGTAGTCTCTACCATGAGCTGCAGTTTTACTGGTAGATAGGAGTTGAGTGCAGAAGTCAAACATAAATTAGTAAATGTAAACTATACCTTTTTTCTGAACCTATAGAGCAGAGGTGCCCCAACTTTTTCTGTAAAGAGACTATTGGTAAATTCTTACAGTGTAGGGCCGCACATTGTCTGTTGCAAATCCTTGTCTGTCCTTGTAGCTCAAAAACAGCCAGAGACAAGACGGAAATGAGTGGGTATTGTTCCAGTAAAACTTTAAATTAGGGAGGGGTGCCTGGCTGGCACAGTTAGGTGACTGACTGTTGGTTTTTGCTCAGGTCAAGTCATGATCTCAGGGTTGTGAGATCAAGCCCTGCGTCAGGCTCCATGCCCAGTGCAGAGTCCGCTTGACGTCCCCTACCCCTTATAAATAAATAAAGTAAAATCTTTAATCTAAACAAATAGATAAAACCTTAAAAAGAGATTTAGAAAGTACTTTGACATAGGTTTGATTTTCTTTTCTTTTTTTTTTTTGAAGATTTTTATTTATTTGACAGAAACATGATATTTGCATGACGAATATTAGAGGGAACACTAGCAGGGGTTGTGAGAGAGGGAGAAGCACGCTTCCTGCCGAGCAGGGAACCCAGTCTGGGGCCCAATCCCAGGACTCTGGCATCATGACCTGAGCCGAATGCAGACGCTTAACCACTGAGCCCCCCAGGCACCCCTGATGTAGGTTTCTTATCTGGTTCTCACAACAACGTTAGAAGAAGGAAAATAGGTTAGATGTATTTACCTGTGTTATAGATCATATAACTGAGGCTCATAATGGTTAAGTGAATTTTTCAAGTTTAAATTGTCTACTAAATGGCAGAGTAAGATTTGGGTCTTTCTGTTGTGGTAGTGAACTGTATCTTTAACTTTCTAAAAATAGAAGAAGCTCATTTTTAATCTGTCTTTTGCTCAAGCTCTTGAATATCCTGCAGTATTCCTGCTTTTCTTAGATTCTTAACTAAATTTCCTATTCAATTTCACATACTCAGTTTAAGGTTTAGTATTTAAATATTCCTATTCTTTTGGCACAGGGGAGGGTCATTTGTCAGGAGACAGCTCTGAGTTATGCAGAATTAGAAGCAGATTTTGTTTTAAGCTCACAGATAAAATCTTTCCCATTGTTCAGTTTCTCAGAGCAGAACCTGGTCTTTCATGATCTCTGTACTGAACCTTCAGAATATGAGTCTGTAAACCTTTTGCTTTGGCTACATAGGATGGGTACATTTCTACTTAGGGCTCAGTGTTACCTTTGCTGAGAACTTTCCTCTTCCTAAGAAGTGGATTTCAAAAGATGAAATGCAAGTGGTTAGATACAGATATATATACACATGCAGTTCATTTAGCTGTAGAATTCTTGATTTGTATGCTTTGTTTAAAATAAAGTGATACCTCAGAGCGCCTGGGTGACTCAGTTGGTTAAACGGCGTCTTTGCCTCAGGTCATGATCCCAGGACCCTGGGATGAAGCCCAGCATGAGGCTCCCTGCTCAACAGAGAGCCTGCTTCTCCCTCTCTCTCTCTGCCTGCTCTTCTTACTTGTGCTCACTCTGTATCTCTCAAACAAATAAATAAAATATTAATAAAATAAAATTATACCTCAATTTAAAAAAACAACGACAAAAAACCCCACGTCCTACCTCTTCAAAGATTTCCCCAACCTCTCCAGCCTACTTCTTTTCTCATTTATACATAGCTTTAGAAAATAGTAACCAATATTGTCTGATGGCGTTATGATTCTGGAGTCAAATCTGCGGTGTGAATCTCAGCATTGCCATTTAACTTCTCTGTACCTCAGTTTGGTCATCTGTAAAATGGACACAAATGTAGCACCTACGTCATAGGGTTGTGAAGATTAATGAGGTAATATGTGGAAAGCACTTAGGACAGTGCCTGGTATATGATGAGCTTTCAAATGTTAGCTCCTATTACCAACTTCTGGTTTGAGTCTTTTTCTTAGTTGCTTTCATACACTGCCTTAGCTGGTGGCTTGCTGCAAGTCCACCATTCCTGAGGCCATTGTGGGAGATGATATTTGCATGACCAATATTAGGCACAGTGTCCTGCTGGGTATGTTTAATGCCCTACACTTTGATTCTCTATAGAGATCTTATTTCATAATTAGTCTGATTGTATGTATTTTACAAGTGAATGTGTGCCAGAGTTTCAAGGAAAATGGCATACACAGTACTGTATTATTATATTAGTTTTTATCAGTTTTAATATTAGTTTATTATATTAGTGTTTAGTCTTAGTTTATTCGTTTTTATTTAAGGAGGAGACTTGGTTTTATAGAAAGAAGCGTATTCTGGATGGCAGTCAAGAGATCTGGATTTTAGTGTTAATTTTGCTGCTGATTATTATTTTGTCATTGGGCAGCTCAGCCTCAGTGCTGACCTGGAAAATGGCAGAATGATGATACCTACTGTCCTCTTCCATGCTAATATTTTTATTCTCATGTGTATGGGAGAAGATACTCAGTATAATTCCTATGAAGTGATGAAAAGTGATTTCCTTGCTGCAGGTGATTGCTTTATATTAAAAATTAACTATTGCTTCTTCTGTTTTCAGCTTCGGGCTCAGAATCAGGTCCTGAAAAAAGGTGTTGTGGATGAACAAGCAAATTCTGCTGCTTTAAAGGTATGGGACAGGATACTTGTATTGTGAGGGTTAAGTTAGTGTTTGGTGATACTCAGAGCAAGGAATTCAGCTAGTTTTCTGTGCTAAAAAAGTCCCAACTATGACACTGATTCATGAGGGATACACAATTAGGTATGAATGTGATGAACTTTGATTTCCTTAGCTAAAAATCACAAAAAGTAATTATTTGACTTTATCTCCTGCATTTCTCTTATACCACAGGGCCTCTCTTTAGCTAAATTCATGGGGATTAATGGAGCTTCTTATCTGTCTTGATCACTAGACAGCACTCTGAGGGGGCCTATGTCATAATCATATTTATATGCCCACCATTCTGCAGATGGTTGTCCCCTAATGAATGGATTTGAAAGTGTGAATCATTTAGTCCATTAATCTTGCTTTTGAGTTGAGCTATTTAGTAGCAATAACCTGTGTAAATCAGGTTACTCTGTTTAAGTGATACATTTTATCATTGACATCTTTACTAACTGAGGGGAGAAATACATAGGAGATGAAGAAATTTGTTTCTGCCTCATTCTGGTAGGCATGTCATAAATACGCTTAGTGATATTTTTAATTGGATAAATTAACTCTAGGATATAGATTTCTTCTTGGCCCGTTTCCATTAAATCTACTGTTTGTGTCATTTCTTTACCCTCTCCCTTGCTCCCTGTTGACAAAAAAGGGGTTAGAATTCCCCTTACTTGTATCTCTTTCTGGAATAGCCCCTAACCAGTGACCTTCCAGGGTGATTCCACGCTGGTAACCCAGAAATATGTCCTTTTACCTCCCCAGTGTTGGGCCCTGCCCTAGAGAACTCTGTCTTGAGAGTGCCCCTCACTCAGATGCTGTTGCCCAGATTTGGGCCCAAGGTGGCTCAGGACACCATAACCATACTTCCATAGCTCTTCATGCCCAAACCAAGATTATTAAAAATAAGCTTATTTATAGTCAGGATTTGTTAGTCAGGTTATTATTTAGCCTAAATCATTGAAGAAATAATCATTCTCTCGTAACAATGTTTAAACCCTATGACTGGGAAAGGTATTTCCTGGTATGTCTTAGTAGCCCAGTCTTGGCCTGTGACAGCATCCTGTTGCTGGTGTGTTTAATTAACTCTGATGGCAATGATGGTGACATTGGTGACGGAGGTTCTGTTTATTGAGCTTTCACTCTGTGTCAGGTATTGTGTCTTCACACAAGCCTGTGAGGGCAGATAACATTATCATCATCCCCGTTGCAGAAGCTAGGGTTTACAGACAGGTTGAGATAGCTGTCTTTTGAAAATGTTGATTGGTTAATGGAGTTGGAGCATTAGTCAGCTAGTGATGAATTATAAGGACGTAAAGAAATTACTCCTTGTTTTACTATTACATTGAGGTGGTTTTTACAGTTCTAGTAGGAATGACAGTTTGCTGGTTCACTCAGTGGGAAGGTTGCTGTATCTTCTGTTATAACAGGCTTTTGAGAGATTGGGTTTGTCTCTTCAGTGTTGTGGGACACAGCATTCATTGATTTGGATTTCTTTAATTTGAAATACATGATGATTTGGATATGGGCTGGGTCTATATTTACCCTTAAACTCCAAGCAAAAATTAAGGGCTTACTAAAAAACGATGGAAAAGAAAAATGTTTCTCTACTTCTTGGAAACATTATTCTGTCCTTCTTGGTGCTCTCAACATGTGGATAACATCAGTAGCTTGTAGACAATAGCCTTTGGTTTCTAGGTTGCTGTTCCAATATACTTCTATCACTTTGTCATTAAAGCTTGACCTCATCTTAGCTTTGCAGTGGTGTTTTGGTGAAAGTGATGGAACTACACTTCTTTAAATATATAATAGTGTATGGTCGTCTGTGTTCAATTACCAGTGAGCACAAAATGTCACAATAGCATAGGTAAAATATAGTGAAAATAATATATTTTTTAAATAGAGCAAAACTAAGTATTTCTCTAGTTTTCTACTTTCTTACCTCATTATGATGTAAACGTACAAAATGGGCAGTAGAAGTTACATTGTTTAGATTTTAGATCTTGTTTCTATTTTTACTTAAAACTTTTAGGTGAACTGATGCCGCATCTAAAAATATTTGTTAGGGTAATATTGATTTTATCTTTGATAAATCAGAATAGTTTAAAGTAAAATTAAGTGTAGGGGAAGGACTTCATTTTGACGGACTTAAATTCAGGGAGGACTTATTGAAAATGAGCGCAAATAAACTGCTTCCCATTGCTACCAAAGGGCATCATCAGCAAATAGGAATTTCCCTTTCACAATTCAAGTTTATAAAATTGTTACGTCAGACATTGTGCCTCCTCACTGAGAGACACCTATGCAACAGCATTATGGAACAACACAGAGTTGTAGATATTTTACTTTGAGTTGATGACTGTCTGTAGCTTCAATGTATATGCTTTTTAAATTTTATTTTTTTTAACATTTTATTTATTTATTTGACAGAGAGAGAGATCACAAGTAGGCAGAGAGGCAGGCAGAGAGAGGAGGAAGCAGGCTCCCCGCTAAGCAGAGAGCCTGAGACGGGCCTCGATCCCAGGACCCTGAGATCATGACCTGAGCCGAAGGCAGAGGCTTTAACCCACTGAGCCACCCAGGCGCCCTTAAATTTTATTTTTAAATTTATTTGGTTTGGCTAAAAAAAAAAATGTTCTTGTCACAAAACAGAGCTAAAAACATGGGAACTGGGATGATAAACATGCAACATGAGTTCCCTAAAGCAAGGTGTTTGATCATATTTTCTTTTCCTTTTTTTTTTAAAGATTTTATGTATTTATTTGACAGAGAGAGAGATCACAAGTAGGCAGAGAGGCAGGCAGAGAGAGAGGGGGAAGCAAGCTCCCTGCTGAGCAGAGAGCCCGATGCAGGCCTCCATCCCAGGACCCCGAGATCATGACCTGAGCCGAAGGCAGAGGCTTTAACCCACTGAGCCACCCAGGCGCCTTGATCATATTTTCTTGAAACAAAAATAATTTCATTTTTTTGAAACCTTAAGGTTAAATCATAAGGAGTGGTCTGTTTTTACTTTGATGTAGGAACAACTGAAAATGAAGGATCAATCATTGAGAAAACTGCAGCAGGAAATGGACAGTTTGACATTCCGAAATCTGCAGCTTGCCAAGAGGGTAGAACTACTTCAAGATGAATTGGCTCTAAGTGAACCCCGAGGCAAGAAAAACAAGGTAGGTCAAATAAAAACAAGTTAGGGAGGCCTTGTCTGCTAGGAATAAATATCTACAGGCCATCTGGATTTTAACAGAATACTTCCCCTCCCAATTTCCTACTGTTCCATTACTACGCCTGGCTATAGGGTCAAGGAAGCAGATAATTGCTGTTAATGTATGTAGTAATATTAGAGGCATTTTTATACAAAAGTGACTTTTGAATAATTTGTTAGGAGCAAACATGCATGTATTAGATTTAGTGTCTAGAAAAGTGAAAGGAGTATCTCATACTTTCAAAATAACTGATCTCTTTCAGTTATATACTAAGTTGCCCTTCACTCAAGGTAGGGCAAATAAAATGAGACACAGTGTTGAAGTGTCACAGCTCATGTGAAATTAGCAATTGGAATACTCATTCCTTAGGCTTGTAAGTTTGCTGCAAATATTTCTTAGTATTTCTATAAGACTGATTTAGTATTCTTATCTGGTCATGTAAAAATAAACTTCTTCCATTTTGCTTGATTTAATGAGACATGATCTTCACTCTGTAAGATGGATGGTCTGTACTTTAGAACATTCTGTGAGTAAGAAGTTGCATTGTTTTTAAGTGTAGGGGGTAGTGACTGAATCTTTAAGTCTCATGTGTATATAGAGCAGCAACTGGCAAATGTGTGGATTGAAGCAGTGAGTAGAAGGGTAGGAGGGAAGAAGAAGGCACTCCAAAGCAGCATGGTGTGGAGGGAAGCGCACAGGCTCTCGGGTTAAGCCCAGGTTTGAATTCTTTTTGTGCAATTTAGCTTTGTAACCTCATTTTCTTCATCAGCAGCATGGGGATGATACTCAGTTTGTTGAGTATTAAGTGGAATCCTGTGAAGGTGGCTAGGATTGTATTTGCCATATGATGGGCAATCGGCATAAATCTGTGTTAGTACCTTTCCATATACATGTCCCCTACATGAAAGAGTTCTCTGGAGTAGTAATTTTCAAATTGGGGGAACAGAGAGGGCAAAAACAGGTATGTGTTAGAATCAGTTGGGGACTTTTGTCAGTATACATGTGATCTGGAAATTCTGAGAGACCCATGGAGAATGAACAGCCATATGTATGTCAAACATGCTCCCCAGGTTAGTGAGATCCTCCCCCAGTGACGTTTTCGTAGAGGCTTGGGTGTAACACTTCTGAATGAATGTTAACTAAAGTTTTCCAAATTTGGAAGCACTGATGACCCTGAATGCCCAGAATTTGCCATTCGGCTATCTTCCTTGTGCAGCTCTCGTGTCCCAAACATGATGGAGATTTACTGTTTTGTTTGTTTTTATTTATGTTTTATTTTTTAAAAGATTTATTTATTTATCTGAGAGTGAGAACACTCGTACAGCCCTGGGGGGGAGGGGCAAAGGGAGAGGCTGAGAAAATCTCAAGCAGACTCTGTGCTAAGCACGGTGCGCAATGTGGGCCTCGATCTCATGACCTGAGATCGTGACCTGATCCAAAATCAAGAGTCGGCTGCTAACTGACTGAGCCACCCAGGCACCCCTGTTTTATTTTGTTTTTAATATAGCTACTCTATTTTCAGAGGGTTTTCTAATCGTTGGGTCACACTGGATCAGTAAGTGACTTCATTTTCAGTGAGGAGTGAGGGCCCAAGAAAGGCAGGGAAGGGTGGTGACTGATGTCTGAACACGATTTCATTGTCAGTCCAGCCCTGGGACAGTCTCAGCTCTTGTATTCCATGAAAACAAATGTTCATTATTGGCTCTCTTAAATAGTGCTATTCTTCTATGTAGAAAAAGTTAATATTGGTAAAAAAGGGAAAGGAAGGTTCTTTTCATGATTTTTGAGCTTTTTCCTTCTTTCTATTTATAGCAGCTTTTATTTGATGGTTATATATATTTTTAGAAATTAGAAATTATGTAAACTTTTGTATGAACATATTGTGAATTCGAATTAATTTGTTACATTTTCTTTTATGGCTCTTTTCAGTTTATTGCATGAAGGAGTTACACTAGTCCAAGTTAAAAGCAGACCCCAAAATGGTTACATTATACAAGCTGTAAGGTTTTTAAACTTGTGACAAGACACAGAAGGGAAATTCTACTCGTTGCAAGGAAATCCTCACTTAAGCTTCAGTGAGCCAAAAGCACTTAAAAGCCATGAACCTTCAGCTGGTCGTCCTTAGCCAGTCCAGTCTCTACCAGGAACTGGCATATGTTCTTGCGCTGGTCACCCTGTAGCTGAATTACTTCTCCATATTCTGGATGCTTAATTACAGTACCATTGCAGGCAAATTTCTTCTTAAACGTCTTCACTAGTTTCTTTTTATCATAATCATCAGCGATCCCTTGGACAGTAGTAAGAGTCTTCTTGCTGTTTCTCTGTTGAATTCTTTTTTTTTTTTTTTTTTAAGATTTTATTTATTTACTTGACAGAGAGATCACAAGTAGGCAGAGAGGCAGGCAGAGAGAGGAGGAAGCAGGCTCCCTGCTGAGCAGAGAGCCCAACGCGGGCCTCAATCCCAGGACCCTGAGATCATGACCTGAGCCAAAGGCAGAGGCTTTAACCCACTGAGCCACCCAGGCACCTCTCTGTTAAGAATTCTGTTGAATTCTTTTTTTTTTTTTAAAGATTTTATTTATTTGACAGAGAGAAACACAGCCAGAGAGGGGACACAAACAGGGGGAGTGAGAGAGGGAGAGGCAGGCTTCCTGTCGAACAGGGAACCCGATGTGGGACTCGATCCCGGGTCTCCGGGATCATGACCTGAGCCGAAGGCAGTCGCTTAACCAACTGAGCCACCCAGGCGCCCCTCTGTTGAATTCTTATATGGATATAATCCTCAGTGCCAGCAGGAAGCAGATCATCACCCTTACTTGCATCAGCAAAGGGGTTGATACAGTGGAGGTTCTGGATAGCGAACATATGATATGATTCCTTTTCCTTGGTGGAAATGGCCTGCGGAAAGTGGTGGTGGGAGAAGGCGGCGGCGGGAGGGGGGCGGGATGGAGCGCCGGGAAGCAAGGGGGCTCAAAGGGGAGGCTGCTGAGTTCTCCGCTGCAGCTCAGTGACTGGGGCTAATTTGTTACATTTTCTTAAAGGAGTTTAACAACTCAGACTCATGGAATTGCCAAAACTGATTTCCCAAACCAAAAGATCAAGTTGAAATGATGTATTTTTTTATTTTTCTAAACTTAAATTCAATTGATTAACATATAATGTATTATTAGTTTCAGAGGTAGAGGTCATTGATTCATCAGTCTTATGTAAAACCCAGTGCTCATTACATCATGTAACCTCCTTAATGTCCATCACCCAGTAACCCCATCCCTCAGCTCCCTCCTCTCCAGCAACCCTCAGTTTGTTCCCTATGATTAAGAGACCCTTATGGTTTGTCTCCCTCTCTAATTGAAATGATATTTTTTAGCATATTTTCATGACTAGCTTTCTGGGCCTGCTGTCTCTTCTAGTAGAGCTAGTCCTGAATTTATCTGCAAAGGTTAATGAACCTTATCTGTTTATTCTATTTTAAGCTTTCCTGCCCATTCCAATATTTGCAGTACCTACTTGTGTCAAATAGGAAAAGTTAAATGATGGATTGTATACCTTTTGCAGGATTGTTTGAGAATGGTGCACATGTAGAAGAGACAAGCTACTAAGGTGATAGAGAATCTGTATACCTTAGGATGTTTCTCTAAAGGATGAAAAGTTATGTGGACATAACTTGTTCTTTCAGAAAAGTGGAGAATCTTCTTCTCAGTTGAGTCAAGAGCAGAAGAGTGTCTTTGATGAAGATCTGCAAAAGAAGATAGAAGAGAATGAACGATTGCATATACAAGTGAGAACAATCTTTCCATTTTCCCCATGAATTAAAAATGGGTCATATGTTCTGGAATGTGGAAAAACCAATGCAGGATAGAATGTTTTGTGTATGTGTTGTAATGTCTCCTGTGGTTGTTAGGTATATATGTCACTGTTATTGATACATTTCTTTTTTTTTTTTTTAAGATTTTATTTATTTGCCAGAAAGAAACACAGCCAGAGAGGGAACACAAGCAGGGGGAGTGAGAGAGGGAGAAGCAGGCTTCGTGCCGAGCAGGGAGCCCAATGTGGGGCTCGATCCGGGGTCTCCAGGATCATGACCTGAGCCGAAGGCAGTTGCTTAACCAACTGAGCCACCCAGGCGCCCCTATTGATGCATTTCTTAAATCTCATTCATATCTTAATCTGGATGTGCATTTTTTTTAAAAGATTTTATTTATTTATTTGACAGAGAGAAACAGAGCTAGAGAGGGAACACAAGCAGAGGGACTGAGAGAGGGAGAAGCAGGCTTCCCACCGAGCAGGAATCCCAATGTGGGACTCGATCCCAGGTCTCCAGGATCATGACCTGAGCCGAAGGCAGTTGCTTAACTGACTGAGCCACCCAGGCGCCCCTGGATGTGTATTTTGAAGTATGCATTTGTTTAGAAGACTACAGAATAGTTTTACTTAACAGTACAGAAATATACTAGACATTGTTTATTTTATCTAGAAAATGATCAGCTGGATCATTTAGATAGGAGCTTATCAATAAGTAGTGTTCGTTTTTAAAATTATTACTGTTTAGTTGGTTTGTATTTGTTCACCTGTCAGTCTCTAAGGTGTGTTTGGGCACATACCATGTCGATTTGTATGCCTTCCACCAGGATAGGTTCTTACTCATGGCAGGAGCTCAAATATTTATGAAATGTTGAATAATCAGTGTTTGCCTCCCAAGATCCAGCATATTTAAGAGTCACAGTGTAATATCTCGGACTGTGGCTCCTGAATTTTTTGTGAAATGGTGAGCATAGTCAAATGGTGGAAAGTAAATATACATTAATTCTCAGTTTAACATTTTGCAAATGTTAAAAAAAATGCTCCGTGCATTTTGTGTTAAGGCATTCTAATTCTTAGTTAGCACTGGATTCTTTTTAAGGAAAAGAGTTTTACCTGCTTTAGGGATAACATCTATTTGAATTTTGATTATTTAATTGTGGAAGTTAGCGTAGCAGAAGAGTTATGCCCTGGTCAGTTGAATTCTATGTGTGCCAAAAGTTGTTTGAAGGAAATCCTTGAGCCTGAGAGGAAGGAAATGTAGGCTTCAGCATGGATCTCCTGTGTTCATATCTCATTTCTACAATGGCAGGTTGAAACTTTGGTTTCCCACGTGGAAAGGAGGATAACAATAACACTAGTCCTGACATCCTGTGGGGTGTCAGGTGTGGGCATTCTGCGAGATCGTGCCTGTGCTGTGCGTGTTGCGTAGTGAGCACGTGGAACCATGTCGAAATTGCTCAATCAGCAGTCACTGCTATTGTTTCTCTCGCCATTTGTATATATGTGGAGATAGTAAGAAGAGAAAATGATATTTTCTTCTCAGTTTTTTGAAGCTGACGAGCAGCACAAGCATGTGGAAGCAGAGCTGAGGAGTCGGCTGGCCACCCTGGAGATGGAGGCAGCCCAGCACCAAGCCGTGGTCGATGGCCTGACACGGAAGTACATGGAAACTATCGAGAAACTGCAGAATGACAAGGCCAAACTAGAAGTAAGCCCCACTATTAGGGAGAGCATGTTAAGAGATAGGGTTCTTGGGGTGCCTGGGTGGCTCAGTCATTTAAGTGTCTGCCTTCGGCTCAGGTCATGATCCCGGGGTCCTGGGATCGAGGCCCGCATCATGCTCTCTGCTCAGCGGGGAGCCTGCTCCTCCCTCTGCCTCTGCCTCTTCCCTCAGCTTGTGCTCACTCTGTCTCTCAAATAAATAAATAAATAAAATCTTTAAAAAGAGAGAGAGATAGGGTTCTTATGAGTTCTGTACCCTTTACGGAATGCAAAGTCAGTCATTCAGGGGGAGGCTGTTGCCCGTGGTGTCTCCTAAGTGTGCCCTCATCTATCGCCTGAGCCACCTGCTTTTCTTTTTCTTTTAAAATTCAGGTAAAATCTCAAACTCTAGAAAAGGAGGCCAAGGAATGTCGCCTTCGAACAGAAGAATGGTATGTGGAAACATGAATTCCAAGGGGCCCTGAAGTAAGAATCGGAAGACCTGAGTCTTGATTTAGCAGCTCCTCTCTCTTAGTCTCACATATGAAGCGAGTGAGCAGCAGGCCGTCTCCAGGGTCCTCCGCAGCTCTGTTACCCTCAAGGCCTGACACGTCAGCCTACAGACGTTTGTGGCCACGGCAGATGGTTTCCTGGGGTTCCTGCCTGAAGACTGGATGCTTTCTGTTTCAGGCTACACTGAAGAGAACTTTCTGAGAGTTCCAGGCAGGAAAACTGACTCCTTTTCACTGTGCCAACCTTTTAGTGGTACATTTTGAATAAAATAGAGGCTATGGGACCTAATTTGGAGATACCTAAATCTTAAAATTCAAATACGATGAATTGATGGATGGTAAAAGCATACTCCAGCATTTAGTTGATAGATGATATAATATTTTAGTTTCAATAGAATCAGTCATATGAATTTCTTCAGTTTAGTTCCACTGGCAGAATTACAGGTGTGGTTTAGATTTATACTCATGCTCATAATCGAATCAAAAACAGAAAAACCAGATTTTGAGCCCCAGGTGTGGGGGGTGGAGGAGGAATCTGATACAATACTTAAAAAAGAACTTTGTTATAATACTTGAACAAACATTTATGTCGGCACATAAGGAAGATAAAATTTGTGATTTTGAAATGGCTTCAAGATTACTTTGTACTTGGGGAAATAAACTGACAGGATGGTATTAGATACTGGGACTCTGATAAATTTTGACAGTCTTAACAAAAGTCTCAGGGGCTTCAGAATTGAGGATTAGTATTTTTCTTGTCTTCATCTTTTAATAACTATCCACCACCAAGAGTATCCCAGTGTCGGGCACGACTCTCTGGAAGCTTGATACCAGCTCTTGTGGTAACGAGGAAGTGAGGATCCGCTGTCTGGTGATCATGTGGTTTTGTGTTGTTTTTTTTTCTTTCAGTCAATTACAGTTAAAGAATCTTCATGACGATTTGTCAGGTAGATTAGAGGAATCCTTATCAATCATCACGGAAAAAGTACCTTTTAATGATACAAGTAGGTATTCCGTTATTTGCAACTTTGAACCTCTCTCTGGTATTGAACTACTTAAAAAAGTTTTTAATCTTTTTGGCAAAAAACTTCATTGGCTCAACAGAGGGTTGCTTTCTTTTTGTTTTTTTTGATTGGCTGTGGTCCTCATATTTCACAGGGAAATGAGAAATAAGAACAGATTTCCTTTTTTACATACACATGATTAAAATTTTTTACTTCCCCTAAATTTTTCTTCCGGAAGACCTAAGAAAAGAGGAAAGAAAAGACACCACAGAAAAACAGTTTGATCTAACACTGAGATCAGCATATGTCATTATTATATCAGAGCCTAAGTTCCTCTGAAAATAACACCTGTTTCTAGTTTCTCCATTAATGGAAATAGAGCTAGCATACTTTGATCCACTAGGCTTGAAATCTTGGCATTTCATTTTCCCTTTAATCCTCTATCAATTAATCATCAGGTTCTAATGCTTTCCTTCTGGATCTCTTTTGAATTCATCTTTCCTTTTCCAGCACTAGTTGTCACCCTGCTTTAGATCCTTATCATGTCAGTGTGGGTTACTTTTAGTTCTGCAAAATATAGAGATCATTTGCTGAGTGCCCAGATAGATAGGGAGCACAGGGGATATAAAAAAATTTCTAAAACAAAAGTCTCTACCCTAAAGGATTTTCTAATCCAGAAGGGGAGAGATAATGTATAGAAACATCTAAAATATAAGCTAATCTGTTCAATAAAGAGACTCTTGGGGTTTCAGAGGAAAGACAGATGACTACTGGAGGAGTTGTCTGGTGCAGTCCTGAAGAAATGTGCTTTGAGCTGGGCCTGGATATGTGAGTAGGTTTTATTGGGCAGAGATTCAGAAAAATAAACCAGGAAATTAAGCGGAGTGTGGTACATTGGACACAAGGTGCTGGCATGGACTGAGGAGCAGTAATTAGCTAAGTGTGACAGGAGGCTAGAACAGGTGGAGCTAGGCAACTTCACAAACGGTGGGTGGGCCTAGACCCTAGAGTTGTGGGCCCAGGAGTTGGGACTCACATCCCAAGGTGGTGGGGGCACTGAAGTTTCTGATCCAGGGAATGTCACGATGAGATCTGTGCACTCAGAGTTAGTCTGCCAAGGGTGTAGACTGCCGTGGAATGGGGAAAGGGACCAAGACTGTTGTGATGCTAGTCCTGGTGTGCTATTACGGATGCTGGAGACTGAGTTATCAGGGAGATAGATGCAAGCAGGCAAGGGAGACGAGGAAGCAGTGTGGGGGGAAGATGTGGTGCCGTTGACAGAAATTGGAGAGCAGATGAGGGGCAGGTTTATGGGAAAGATGATGAGGTTAACTGTGTTGTTTAATATTCTGACAGATAGATCAGTGTACATCTGTCTTTCTATTGGGGTATGTACTTGTAAGTAAAAGCCTAGGCCGTGGATAGAGATTGGGGTTGACCCCGTTGGGACGGATGGTCGTTGAGAGTATTGGGAATGAGGGGTATAAAGTGCAGAGGGGCCCGTGCAGCATCCTTGGCGCGTTCTGCATCACAGGGGTCAGGAAGGAGAGGGCAGAGGTGGTGGAGGTGGCGAGGAGCTGGGAAAATGAGGTGACTTGGAAGCTGGGGAAGGGGTGTTCAGCTGGGATGGTGCTCAGAGAGGGTGAGGTGATGGTAAAGGCAGCTGCTTGGGTGACTCTGAGAAGAGTGTTTCCGTGCAGGGTAGAGGTGGACAGCAGATGGCTAGCACGAGGGTTAGAGGTGGATGGCTGCTAAGGAATAGGAGAGACATGCTGTTCTTTGAGTAGGTGGGAAAGGATGGGAGCTCAGCCAAAAATTTAGTATAATAAAATAAAGGGGGAAAAGTTACTGTGGAGATAGAATTTAAAAAGATGCAACAGATGCTTTTTTTGAAGGTAATTTTGAAGGTGTAGGGAGGAGATGGATTAGGATTGATGAATTAGGCCCCGAAGGGCCGGAAGGAGCTATTGCTGGAGACCCAGGGGGAGGTTAGCTGAGGACAGGATATGGGAAACCATGGACTCTGAGGTAGAGGATAGGAAATTTAAGAAGCCCTTGGGCTTTGGCCTTGGTCTTCCTGGTGCTGGAGGGGGAGGCCACCCTATCTGTGGGGCAGGGGAGGAGAGGAGGAATGGTGTTGGGGGCTTAAAATGGAAAAGGTTTGGAGCAGATTCCTTGGGAAGGGACACAGCAATGAAGTCATGGATTGTGGAGTAGCCTTGAAGCCCCCTTAAATTTGGTAAATTAGGTTGTCACGGACCTTGATCTCCTTTTATGTTAGCAAGAGCATTGTTGGAAACGATGGACCAGGCTGGGAAGGATAACAAGCAAAGCCCAGAGAAGACTGCTAGAAAGTTGAGTGGGTGGGACACCAAGCCCTTGGTAGAAATGGGGCCATAAGAGAGAACTGGATGAGAGCAGCATAGGGACTTTCAGAGTCGGATTTTGGCACCAGGTCTCTCTCACTGAGGATCAGGCAGAGGAGGGGAGGTTTGAGTGGTTGAAGTGGTGTGCAGACATTAGTAGAGATGGAGGAGGGGACTGAAGTGTGACGCTGGGTGTCGGGAAGCTGTCAGAGGATGGGGACAGAGTCTGGGGTAGGGAGGAGGACTGTGAGAAAACAAGGAAGCCAACCCAGGAGAGTTAGAATTGAGTCATTGGGATCAGCAGTGGCAGGCCACAGTAGACTGCCCATGTCTATGAAAACCGTGGTATTTTTGGATGATTGGTAACGCAGCTGTGTGCAGGGTTATTTTAGAAGGGAGCGTGACTGAACATGGCAAGAATGTCATGGCCTTTCTAAGAAATCTTGATAGGCCTCAAGTTTTTGAAATGATTTCTTAGAAATAGAAACTCAGGGTTTGTTTGTTTATCCTAAAGTTAAAAAAAATTGGGGGGCCTCTGGCTAGCCTAGTGGGTAGAGCATGTGACTCTTGCTCTCTGGGTCATGAGTTCAAGCCCCACGTTGAGCATGGAGCCTAGTGAAAAAAACTGTAAGTATTACTTTATCTGAGAAACAACTGGTTCTATATAAATTCCATTATTCTCTTATACTATGATTGTGGCTTTGATCATTTAAAATTCTATGTAAAGCTAATTTTGCAGTAGAGCGTTCATTATTTTTCACTCCTGCTGTTTTCCTATAAACATAAAATGAATTAATGTGCATGCATTTTTGTTTTGTAGAATATAGTCAGTATAACGCTCTGAACGTTCCTCTCCACAATAGGAGACATCAGGTAATGATGACATTTTTATTTTCAGTGATGTGTATGTCAGACTTCTCAGAAACAAGTATTTATTGTCTGTCTGGGCCTGTGTTTAGTGCACTAAACCGTTGTGTTTAACTTTGGCTTTAGTTTGTCATACATTTTTTAAAAAATGGTGTAACTTGCTCTTTATTGCACTCATAAGTAATACAGATCTTTGCTTTCATCTGATACCACTAGAACTGAATTACGGGATGCACTTACTTTGTGAGCCATGCCTTCCTTCTAGGTGGGTGGGCCTTGCACTTACAAGATCTAGCTTAAGTGGAAGAGGATGTCTGTTTGCCAAAATTGATGGTTTTCTCATTTCCTTAGATGGGAATATTGAAGTCCAAGTGGGAGCAAATGAATTTGAAGTCAGGATTAATTATACTGGAATTTAAGTGTTTCTCTAAAAGCAGACTTAGGAAAGTTGCTTGAGAAGAGTGATTGGATAGTTGACTTGATAACTTTTCATTTAAAAGCTGAAGATGCGGGACACTGCTGGGCAGGCCCTGGCTTTCGTTCAAGATCTAGTGATGGCTCTTCTGAACTTCCACACCTACACAGAACAAAGGATTCAGATTTTTCCTATTGATTCCGCCATTGACACTATATCTCCATTGAATCAAAAGGTAAATTTAACTCAGGATACCTGTTCTTTGTCCTGAATAGGTAGGAAGACATGTTCTTTCTTTTCAGACCATTGCTGTGCATCAGCCAAGTGCTGTTGGGGACATGGAAGAAAACTAGAATTCACAGGTCTTTGGCCTTAAGATAAAATGTGGCAACCGTGGAGATTCTTAAGAAACTAAATACCGGTGAAGTGTGGGTGGTGAGGGCAGTAAGGGATGTGAGGTCATCAAAGAGGGGAGATTGCTGTTAGTGGTAGAGTCTGGGAAAGTGTCTTTGGGGATTTGAATGGGCTTTGACAAATGAGTAAGATTTGAAGAAGAGGAGAGAAAGAGGATAGGTGTTTTTTCCTCCAGAAGAGGGCAAGACATGAGCAAAGTCACAGAATAGGAAGGCATAGGAAGTGGGTGGGGGTGGAGAAGGAGCAGGAGGCAAACTGTTTTGGCAAGAGTGTGAAGTCTTCCAAGTGGAGCAGTGAGGGGTCAGGTTGCAAAGGAAAAAACATGGCCCCAGACTCTGGAAGGCCTCTGGGGTCGGGCCAAGGCCCAGACTCGCGCTTTGTACGAAGGATGGTGGACTTTTGCAGTTTTTTTTTTTTTTTTAAAGATTTTATTTATTTATTTGACAGAGAGATCACAGGTAGGCAGAGAGGCAGGCAGAGAGAGGAGGAAGCAGGCTCCCTGCTGAGCAGAGAGCCCGATGCGGGCCTGGATCCCAGGACCCTGAGATCATGACCTGAGCCGAAGGCAGAGGCTTTAACCCACTGAGCCACCCAGGCGCCCACTTTTGCAGTTTTTTGACCAGGGTGTGACATAATGGAAAGTGCCATTTTATTGTTGGAAAAGTCAGTTTACTGGCATTTTTCTCTCTCCCTGTTTGTACTCACTGTGTAACTTTCGTCACTGGATATGTTCGAAGCAAAAAAAACCCAAAAAACGTGTGTGGTGTAGTTGACCTTGGCTGCCAGGGTATGGAGTGGAAGTGAAACTACTTCTCTGGTTGCGCTTTGGGGCATTTTCAGGGTGTGTGAGGTTTAAATAGGTAATAAGAAGAGGGTTGACTGTCATTCCCTTCAGTCCATGTGCTTTTTTGAGGCCTGGCAAATTCTGCTCCTTTCTTTCCTTTTTTCTCCCCAGCTAGTTCTAAAAAACGGTGTAAAGTAGCTTGAAAGACCACATTTAACTGAAGAGGAAAATATAAACAGCACACATTAGTTCTCTATGGCTGTGTAATAGATCGCACCAAAACTTAGTCATTTAAAACAACAGCCATTTATTATCTCACTTAGTTTCTGTGGGTCAGCAATTCGGGAGAAAAGTATCTGGGTATCTGGGGGGCTTCTGGCTCACGATGTTTCATAAGCTTTCAGTCAAGAGTCAGCTGAGGCTCTATTCATCTGAAGTGTTTCTTATTTCACTCAGCGTACTTTCTGTGTCCCCTAGGGCAATTTATTTAACCCTCTGTGCTTCAGTTTCCTTATATTTAGAATGGAAGATAGAATACAGGTGGTGCCTGGGTGGCACAGTTGGTTGAGCGACTGCCTTCGGCTCAGGTCATGATCCCGGAGACCCGAGATGGAGCCCCGTGTCAGGCTCCCTGCTCGGCGGGAAGCCTGCTTCTCCCTCTCTTACTCCCCCTGCTTGTGTTCCCTCTCTGGCTGTGTTTCTCTCTGTCAAATAAATAAATAAAATGTTTAAAAAAAAAAAAGAATACACACCTCAAAGGTATATATGTTTGAGGAGTAAGTAGATAATACATGTGAAATGTTAAGAATAGTGCCCAGCACATAGTAATCCCTCAATAAAGGTTAGTTCTTATTGTCATTATACCTTATCCATAGGAAGCGCCTAGGAAGTACTTGATTTTCATCAGTATTGATCAGACTCCATGAATCTATTGAAATTCATGAACAACTAAATTTTGGGCCTTTGGAATGCTTTCTAATTTCACTGTGAGAAAAAGCTTTCAGATGACTTGGGTAGGGAAAACAGTACTGTAGTGTTTTAGTGTAAAAGTTTTATTTTCTTTTATACTTTCTGTAATATATAAAAAAAAAAATTTACCCAGCACGTTCTTTACCCCTTTCTGGAATTTTATTTTAGCTCATTGCACACAGTGAGAATCAAATATGCTAATCTTAACCTGAAGCACCTCATCACTTTGAAAAATTCATGCATTTCTCAGTACTTTACCTTTGGCCTATGAAAGGTTCTGTGTGGTTTTTCTAGTAAGTCTTATTATTGAATAAGTCTCTATTATTCTGAGATTCAGAAACCACTTGTTAAAAGATGACCAGAGTGTTTAGACTTGTTCATAGAATCATAAAGTAGACATCTATGATTGAAGTCCAGAGAGATCAAGTGAGTTGCCCAGGGCCAGATATCTGTTGTTTGTAGTATGGCCAGTTGAATCACATTTCTGCATAATGAGATCTTACATTCCTGCTGAGAAATCAGAATTTGAGCCATAATATAGTACTTTGATCATTGAGATAGTTCATAAGTGAAAATTAATTTTTTGCTTCTAGATTGTATAAATGCCTGTAGGATTTTTTTCCCCTGTATTTATTCTTCATACTGAATTAATTCTTTAAAATACTAAGGTATTGGTGACAGTTATAAAAGTCTTTTACATCCTCATTTTGGTGATAATTATATTCCTGGAATTTGTTAACCCTGAACATTGTACATAAGAAAAATAAGAAGCTGTCCTCAATAGACTTGTTTTTTTTTTTAAATGAGGCACATAACATAAAAATCTTTCATACAGTTTTGATTTCCTTCCTCCCTCCCTCCCTCTCTCTCCCTCTTTGTCTCTTCTTTCTTTTTTCTTTTCTTTTTACTCTTCTTTCTTTCTTTCTTTCTTTCTTTCTTTCTTTCTTTCTTTCTTTCTTTCTTTCTCTTTCTTTCTTTCTTTCTTTCTTTCTTTCTTTCTTTCTTTCTTTCTTTCTTTCTCTGTCTCTCTC
>PITA01006977.1:23835-95539 GCA_004023965.1 Spilogale gracilis | reverse complement strand
AGGCTGCGGAGAAAGGGGAACCCTCTTACACTGTTGGTGGGAATGTGAACTGGTGCAGCCGCTTTGGAAAACAGTGTGGAGATTCCTTAAAAAATTAAAGATAGAGCTACCCTATGACCCTGCAATTGCACTACTGGGCATTTACCCCAAAGATACGGATGTAGTGAAAAGAAGGGCCATATGCACCCCAATGTTCATCACAGCAATGGCCACAATTGCCAAACTGTGGAAAGAGCCAAGGTGCCCATCAACAGATGAATGGATAAAGAAGATGTGGTACATATATACAATGGAATACTATACCTCTGTCAGAAAGGATGAATATCCAACTTTTGTAGCAACATGGACTGGACTGGAAGAGATTATGCTGAGTGAAATAGGCCAAGAAGAGAAAGTCAAGTATTGCATGGTTTCACTTACTTGTGGTGCATGAGGGGCAAACTGGAGGACAGTGGGAGAAGGAAAGCAAATGGGAACTAGGGTAATCTAGGGAGGGAAACGAAACAACAGAGACTTTGGACACAGAAACAAACTGAGGGACTTGGAGGGAGGGGCGGAGGGGGGTGGAGGGATGGGAGAGCCTGGTGGTGGATACTGGGGACACCTAAAGCGTGGAGCACTGGGTGTGGGGAATGGGGAATGAATCTTGAAACACTGGAAAAAAAAAAACAAAAAAAAACTTTAGTAACAATTAAAAAAAAATGCAAAAAAAAAGCAACTCAGAAACAGACATTGCCAGTTATCTAATTTGGGAGTTACCACAATAGGATTGATAAGGAAGCTTAGTTATTTTATGACACACAACATTTTAATAGTCAGAACACTTAATGATAACCTTGTACTAGTACATTAAAACTTTAGGTAGAACACATTACCTCCAGAATAGTTATAGCACCCATTTAAATGTAACTTGAAACTTTTTATTTGTTTAATAGTACTTCCCAAACTACTTAGTAAACCAAATAAAAGGCCTAATAAATTAAGAAGACTTCATTTATGATTTAAATCTCAGGAAGTATGGTAAAACCTTAGAGTTTTAAAGCATAAGCCTAAGTAGAATTAAATGTAAATCACAGAAACTGGTTTCTCAGGGCAGGCAAAGGGAAAGCAACTCTTTATATTTTCTTATCTAGAGCAGACCAACAATGGGAGAAAACCTTGCCCTTTAACCAAGAGAAAGCGGAGTTACAATCTGATACTTTAAAACTCATTCATTTCAATCTTGGTCCATACCGACCACATTTAAAATTCCGTTCCAAAGTTTTCCCTCCACAAACCTCTGTATAACTTTCCTTTGCATTTGGATTTTGTCCCACGCCATTTCTTTTTTCCCAAACAACCATCTCACTTAGGACAAAACTATCTTTGTTTACCTTCAACAAAAATACATTCCCATTCTTTACCCTTTTAACGTATCTTCTCCTTTTCCACATACAGAGTTGCTTCCCTTATTTCCATCAGTCTTAGTTACAGTCAGCAGAATTTTGCATTCTTTAGAAACCTTAATCTCCAATGAAGACCAAGGGGTAACTGATTGTAAATTGTTACACCAGAATTCAGTTTTCCACATTGGGCCACCCATTGGAGCCTCCTGCTCATGCTGGGTGGAGCCGCCGGGGCCCCAGGTGCCTCTGGCATGGGCTCCAACAACCACACAGGGCCCATCTCACCTCAGCCATGGCTGTGGCCGTTTTGCTCCTGCCGGCCTCCGGGCCCAGGGGCACAGCTTCCCACCAGTCAGTGGGCCCCGCGGCCGCAGTGCAGCACCTGACAGCTCAGAGTGCTGCTAGCTCTCTGGCCAGAAGTGCACAATCTGGGACAGTGGGTTCACTGGGCTTCCCTCCCATTGTGAATGGTGTCGCAGACAAAGGGTGGGGCACTCTCAGATGCTGTCCTGCTCGCGTCCCTCGTGGGAACTTCAGGGTGTCTTAGCTAAGGTCTATCCGTATAAACCCTGGACCAGGTTACCCTCATGGGGGTGAATGACCCTTATGCCGTATGACACCCCATGAGACTCAGGGTGCAGCCCAATCAGACTAAGTAGCCGAAGCAGTGGAGTCATACAGACACAATCACACACTCAGGCACTCATCACACTCAGACAGGTTGGACACCTCCCCTGGGTGCCCTTGACTAATGGGGGTTGATCAGGCTCCTCTTCTGTCAGATAGGATGGGTCATAACTGCCTAGGCTAGGGGACTCGACCCCTCCAGAGAGGGGACTCAAACCCCCCTCAGATAGTGGACTCGAACCTCTCCAAATAGGTACCTCCAGATAGGGACCTCCAGTCCCTCCAGGTGAGACTTTCTAAGTTCTCCAGACAGAGGTGGCCAATCCTCTTCCACGGTCCTTTTAGTTAAACCTCAGTATCCAAGCCTTCAGTTTTCCTTGGTGGGGGGGGGGGTCTTATCCCTGGACAAGGCCCCAAATGTTAAAGTCTGGCGTCGAGCACAGCTCCAAAGAGAAACCGAGGATGCTCAGGATAATGCAAATCACACAGCAAGGTTTATTTCCAGTTAGCTGGGGTCCAAGCTTCTGCCCCATGCAGTGGGTTTCAGCCAGGACCCCAATGCAAGGGTCTAGGGGTTTATATGCATTTCAAACAGCAAGCATGAATCACACAGTTCACAAGTCAACAGCCCATTCTTAGTTTACAGCTAAATACCTCCCCAGGACCCTCCCTGGATGGGAGATTAAGGGGTTTAACTGGTTGGGCCTCTCCCCCAACCTGGCTCACCTTTGTTTTCCAGGGGCCATTTATCCATAACACCTGGAGCTGTTTTTTGTTTTTGTTTTTTTTTTAAAGATTTTATTTATTTATTTGACAGAGAGAAACACAGCTAGAGAGGGAACACAGGCTGAGGGACTGAAAGAGGGAGAAGCAGGCTTCTCGCCTAGCAGGAAGCCCGATGTGGGGCTCGATCTTGGGTCTCCAGGATCATGACCTGAACTGAAAGCAGTCGCTTAACCAACTGAGCCACCCAGGTGCCCCTGGAGCTGTTTTTATGAGTAAACAAGATGGTGGCTTGGATTCCAAAACTGGACCTTACAGTCATGTAATTATTCACTGCAAATTTGGGGACTTTAAATCATTCATCTGCTGCGCTTTCTGCTCTATTCTCAGAGGACACATGCCATCACAATCATTACCTAATCTAATCCCAGAGACTATAATTTCAGTACCTTTGGGATGACATTCAAATATGTGGTTTTCAAATAGAATAGGAAAAATAATGTCCACAATGTTGGCATGCTCACTAGGTTTGGAATGGCTGCATTGTACTATGCAAAATTCTCTAACATACAAGTTTTTAACTATCTCTTTAAATAAATGCATTTAATATTCAACTTTATTTTTACTCTGTATGAAAACTTGGATCTTTCATCATATCTGGCTTTTTTTTTTCATTTAAATAATTCATTTATCCTCACGTGATTTAAAGGTTACTGTAAAATCAGAAACATGATTCTCCAATGTTATCAGGCCATATCCAGTTTTCTATCCCACAACTTCCATTTACAAATAGAAAAATATCCCTGTCTTAAAGAATACAAATACAAAACCCAGTCTACAATATCCCTTCTATTACACTCTGAAAATGAAGGTGAAAAAATATTAGCAAAAAGCAGAAACCATCTTGCAGAAATGATGGAGAAACTGGAAATGTAATATTCAACTTTAAAAATGAAAAAATTTGGTGACAAAAATAAATCCATTTGACAATCTGATTTCTTTTTTTTTTCTTTTCTTTTTCTTTCTTTTTTTTTTTTTTTTAAGCCAGAGACCTTTGGTTTCAAGGAAAGAACTTCAACTAAGTTGGCTCATATAAAGAGGAAGATGAAGTAAAACAGCTCTCAAGAATAAAACAAATTAAAAGTCAATAAAGGAATGTAGTCAAGTCCTGTGTTATGCAAACAGCAGTAAGCACCGATATGTTAAAATTCTTTTCCCACTAGGGCCAAGTAATCAACCAATCTCTCTCTCTCCTTCTTGCCACATTAGTGGCTCTCCACTTCTTTGTGGCCTGACTATACCAGTTTTCTCAATCCCCTTGTCTTCTTAATGGTCCACTGTGAACTTCCAGCCCCAGCTCATATTGCCAATGTTCAGCTGTATGGTGCACTGTCACCTATAGCCCCATTTCTTAATTGAAATATTTGAGCAAAACAGTGAAAGGAGGAGAGCCAGAGTTTGTGTGTGTGTGAAAGACAGGATAAAATGGGGGAAAAACCCAGAATTATTAGAAAGAAGTATGGTTAGATCAGTCTCTCATTTTTATTTTTCAACAATTTACCTTCTAGTCTTTAGTATGGCCTATCAGAACATGCAAGGATCAGGAACCTGCCTCTTAATTAGTTTCATTTCCTGATGCTCTACACCTTTTCTATATGCCTTCCCATCCTCATCCTCTCTCCAACCCCCCCTTTTTTTTTTTTTTTCTTTTTTCAACCATTTGTCAACAATATACTTTTTTTTTTTTTTTCAGCTTAAGGCCTTTAGTATGTATATTTTTCTTCCTGGAATGCTTTTCACATCTTTCCTACTTACTTGTTAGTTAATTCCTACTTATCAGATAGATCTAATAATTGAAAAAATAATAGTTAATGGCTGTTTCCCATTTTTAAGAATAAAATCACTGGTTTCTTTTTCTTTTTTTTTTTTTTTTTTAATCACCGGTTTCAATAGTCAACTGATGCGTTTCTTCTTTGAATCTAAAAATCAAGATAAAAAAAGGATCATATCTTACTTCTTCATTTAAGTATTCTTAGAATAAAGGTAAGTATCCAGTAAATATCTACTGAGCTGATGGATTAGGGCATAAATGAACAGATGAATGGAGAATTAACACATTTTATCCAGTAAGATTCAGTGGCTGGAGCCACAAGCCAAGAATGTGATTGTTTGGTTTTATTCAGTGTTTTCCTTTTGCTTGTTCTTCTAACAGGGGTAGTTTATGTAATTTACCTATGTAAGTCTGGACATGTAACCAACAAATATCACATAACTGGCACAATATCTTTTTCATTTTAGTTGTATGCACAGTTCTGGTAAGAATAATAAAAAAAATAGCAATACTTTATTGAATGCCTCTGTGCCAAATTCTAAGTGCTTTATATTGCTCAAGAAAAATATCACCATACTTCTAGATACACATGTTCTTAAATATTGAGATTATTCACAATCTGTGAAGCAAAAATCACCATTATCCTCCTTAGATACTTTTTTTGGGTCTAAGTGAATATAACACTTTCTGTGCAGGTGTATCTTTCCCGTTGCTAGGTGCATTCTTCTTGTAAGACACAGGGTCATGCAATCACTATGTCAGCTCAGTATTGAGGCCTGCAAAATATCATGTGGGGCTAACTGAAGGGGAAAGAAAAATTGTTTTCTTTAAAAATGAGTATACCTAGCTGGCTTTCCTAAACCTAAACTTTCCAAGTTATACTGATTGCCACAATAGTGACATAAGCATTGGGAAGTGGGGAATGAGAAGTTGTCAAGTGGGGTCTGAAACAGTCCTTTAGAGATACTGTGCCAGGAGGAATTAAGGTGGCTGAAATCAGGCACATGAAATTAAAAATTTTGTATCTGAGAATGCAGGTTGAACACTGCATTAAAGTCAAGCAATGAGTGAAGTAAAGTCAAAAATAGAGTGAGGTGTAAATTAGATAAGCCAGCAACAAAATTACTGATGAGTTTAGAGGCAAGTAGGAACCAATTCTGATACTGTAGCCTATCCATATTCTCTGCCATCACTCTTTGTTACTGATCATTATGAGCCAATGAGCATGGGAGAAATGTCCAGTAGGAGCCAACATTCTTGTAAGTGACACAAAATACATCTCCTAATTGAGAGAAACTGAGAATTAGTTTCCAGGTTTATCACTGAGCTGGAATTAGTTTCTACATTTTTAATCATCTAGGATTTTTAAGATCACTTACATTTTTGTTATTATTAATAAATCACCTAAATTTTTGTTATTAAAAAGTAATGATGATTTTATTATATATTATATATCTCTGGTATTTCTCAGAAATTGCACCAGAGCAGTTCAAAAGAATTCTAATAATATAAAAATCTCAGCATAGGAAAAGAAAATTATTTTATCTCTACTAATTGTTTATTATGTCTCCATGTCAGCTTTCACTAAGGAAGTAATACAGATTGCTCACCTAAACCCATTTCCTCTTAAAGAGAGGAGCAATGCATCTGTTGGTTTACTAACTTCAAATGTACACACAAGCCTCCAGGAAGGGGAAGAAGAGAATTCTTTATGTTTTCAAATCTTTTCAGAGGTGTCTAACTCTATAGAAACACTCTTTCAATCTTCTAAGACATGTTTATTATTTAAACATGTATTTTTGCTGGCAGTAAAGTGCAAATATTCAAGGTAAATTGTCTCCCAAAAGATTCACTCCTGGTCTCCACACTGTTCAAGTCTTCGGTAAATTTTCCTATGGAAATATTATCCCATCAGATTCTCTGATTACTCTAACACTGGCTAGTACAAAATTCATTCAGTTTGTTTATATAGGACTTAAAGCTACTGTGAGCAGGAATCCTGGTTATGCATGTGCACCACTAGAATGTAGTATTTGTTCACATTTACAACTTGGCAGTTATTCTCCTCTAGATTATTTCTTATTCAAACTCCCCTATGATGGCTCATTTTGTGTGTCAAGTTTACCAAGCCATGAAATGCCCAGACATTTGGTCAAAAGTTATATTGGGAATATCTGTAAAGATGTTTCTGGATGGGATTAACATTTAAATCAGTGGACTGAGTAAAGCATATTAGTCTCCTTAATGTGGGTGGGGCTTTTCCAATCAGTTGAAGGCCTACATAGAGAAAAAAGAAGAAAAAAGGTTGACTTTCCCACGATGGAATTCCTACCTATCTGCGGAAAGCCAGACTATCAGTTGTTGTTGTTGTTGTTGTTGTTGTTGTTGTTGTTTCCTTGTCTTCTGACTCAAACAGAAATGTCTCCTCCTTGTAGGTCTCAAACATGCCAGCCTTCACACTGGAACGTATAACAATCAGTTCTCCTGGCTCTACAGTTTGCATAATGCAGATCTCAGAACTTCTCAGCCTCCATAATCATTTGAGCCAAAACCTTACAATAGATTTTGATAGATATATAGATAGATAGATGATAGATAGATAGATATAGATACATATCCTATTAGTTCTCTTTCTTTGAAAAACCCTAACACACTCTTAGTTTTCTTAATGTTTTTTCTCATCGCAATCAACTTTCTTCCCCCAATAGGATGCTGCTTACATGAAGAACACTGGCAGTGAAAATAATATGGTACAGGGCATACTTCTTTTATGATTCCTTGGTTCACAACTCTGCCATTCTGTGTTGGAAAGGCAAAATCACACTATTCTTAAAGGAATAGGATTACCAAAAGGAATTGCAATCTTCTCTTAAGCAAAGGAAGAATAGTTGAAAACCACTTCATTTCTGAGAATCCCCATAATCCAACAGAGAAAGAACAAGAGTTGTTAAGCTTCCTTTGGAGGCAAATCTCAAAAACAATAAGGCACCTATTCCTACTTGTATCTGCTCAGCACCATTTGTCAAGAAGAGCTAGTTTCTTGCTTTAAAATCATGAAGTGCAAACTTCTTTATCTCTTAAAAAAAAAAACTATTTCCCTCCCTCTGGATTTGGTCTTATTCTTCAATTCATCTCTCAGCCTAGCAAATGATCCATGTGAAGTATTATCCCTTATAGTCTTAAGTTATTAAGTCTAGGATGAAACAATAGGAAAACTTCATAAGGAGAGTCTGAGGTGAACTATGGAGGAACAATGACAGTGCCTTCTGAGATGTGTCCACTAGTGTGACAATCAGAATCAGTGTTCCTCTGGTAATCCAGTGCATAAATACTAATTGAAATCACTTCTCTAAGAGGAAAGGACATTCATTTTGAGAGAAAATTAAACCGACTTTATTACTGAATACAGAAAAAATAAATCCTTGAAATGAACATAACTTGATAGTCTGCTGTCTACAACAGATCTAGGTTTACAGTAGTATGCAGAGCAGGGTCAATCTGAAATCTGCTTACCACCCACACTGCCTACAGACAGCTTGAACTCCACCAATAGTTTTCAATCTTGATTGTTCATTAGAATGAACAAAATGTAAAAATGAAAAGTACTGAGAACAGACACCCCAAGACATATGCAGTAGGCTTACCATATAACAGCAACATATGAGGTGGGACCTGAGCTTCAGAAATCTCTTTAAGTTTCCCAGGTATCTTCTCATGTATCAACAGAATTAAGAACTATTGTTCTAAATTTAGTTTCCAGGAGCTTAACTAAATAAACAAACAAAAATACACAAAACCCAAGAGGAACATTTATATAACATTAGAAAACATCATAAGTACAATTTATTAATATGCCAGTGGAAGAAGAGAGAACATTTTTATATACCAAATGCTATTCTTTCTATTATTTCAATTAACAATCATATTCCCCAGAAGGATGTGAGATGGAAGAAATGGATGTACTGTTCCTTCAGCAGGTTCCAGTTCCCACAGCCTTCTCCTATGTGGGGGGAGAGTAATTATTTAAAGTAATATTTAAATAAACTGTTCTTAGGACATGGTTTTTAAAATTAAGTCAACTGCCTTTCTGGTGCTCAGTCACAGATTGACAATCTGCCCCAACAATAAAAAGGAAAAGTGTGATACTGAATATATTGAAAGATATGTTCTGCAATGGGATAACTTTCTGAAGGACACTGAGTGTATACAGTTGGAGGTATTCAGTGCCTAAATAAGGCCAACATGTACATATGATTTTCTCTAGGTAGGGCCAGGTCATATTCCCTGGCAGGTTTTTGTTTTTGTTTTTGTTTTATTCTTTTTCTTTCTACTTTTCTAGGTAGAAGGGAGACAACATATCCTTACTATTTTGCATAAGCAAAACTCACAGGGTAAGTGAGGTTACATTCATAATTCATTAGCCATAATATAACTTCTCATTTTATTTATAGGACAGATAGCAAAGATTTAAAGGGGAAAATTAAGAGTTATTACTATATTTGTCAGTGAGGTGTTATAATGTTTTAGCCTAATCTCAAATTTTGGGGACAGCTCTTAAGTCAAGTTACAAAGCACAAATGGGTTTGATCACATTGCTATCACTGATGGGTAAAGTTTAGAATTGCCACCGAGAGGTGCTTGCCATTTGTTTGGGTTTTGAAATTTCTCATTTCTAACATTACGCAAGGGTGTTACATTCCTAAATTGATCAAAGAATTTGTTTTATCCTTTAATGCTTCACCGCAACTGATCTTAAATGTTAAGAAGAAAAGCTTTCTCAAACTTATTGCAAAAAAACCCAATCCATCATGTTTTAATACTGCCACTGAGTGTATTGACCAAGTGCCATCTACTGTGCTTGGCATCGTTAATCAAAGGCTGTATAATTCTAGGAGTACAAGCCTTGATCACTGAGTAGAGGTTTTATTTCTGATACACAAAGTAGGATATGTAGGGTATTTAAAACCAAATTTTCTTAATTTATACCATCACAACCATTAGTAGAGTGATAAGGTGAAGACAGCAAAGACTGAGAAACTCCCATAGATTTCTGGTTACTCCAACAACTACGCAACTTAGAATACAAGTAAAGGCGAGAAAAATCTTAATTCATTAGTGTAGGAGAGAGAATCGAATTTCAGATATTGATTTAACACATCTGTAGTAACTACAATTAAGGTTCTACTGAACATTTTGTTTCATATCTTTGCAGAGAGTGTGAATGGTCATGGCTTTACTTGGGAGTTTATAATGTATTGAACTTAATGGAAGCTGTGTGGAAGGTGTGTGATCTCTTGTCTTTGCTGTGAAGAACTGTCCTGTACATTGTAGATTTAGCAGGAGCCCTGCACTCTACTCACTAAATACCAGTAGTTCTCTTCCGGTTTTGACACACCCATCACCACCCTATACACACAAGGAGTCAATGATATTTATGTGTCTCCAAATTTTGCCTTGCCTTAGACCAGTCCCTTCCCAATATTTCCAGTTTTGTTAGCCAATTAGTTTCGATTTTGGCTTATGCTACTTTCATTTATGTTTTTGTCACTTCACAGGAAAGAGTCTAACTTTTATAGTGACTACCCATCCAATATCAGAACTTTATAAGCTAAGCAGTGGTATTTAAGAGAAGATAGCCAGAAAACATCTATAAAGAACACAGAAATAAAATATTCTACACAACACGTTAAACCTAAATATCAAGTGGAAAATCTCAATCATAAGGGGGAAGAGTCCCAAGTTGTCAGGTCAAAGAACCAGTAAGAATAAAATGAATAATGATAATGGTCACTATTTTTATAAAGAACCACAGAATTGAGGAAGACAATTGTTTTCTAGATGAGCCTCAGTTAAGACCACAACTATACCCAACACATTTTGGGGTTTTTGTTTGGTTGGTTTTGTTTTTAGTTTTTTGGGTTTTTTAGATTTTATTTATTTATTTGACAGAAAGAAACACAGCTAGAGAGGGAACACAAGCAGGGGGAGTGAGAGACGGGGAAGCAGGCTTCCCACCAGGCAGGGAGCCAGATGCAGGGCTCGATTCTGGATCTCCAGGATCATGACCTAAGCTGAAGGCAGACACTTAATGACTGAGCCACCCAGGCACCCCCATACCCAACATTTTGATTATAACCTTTCAGAGGACCAAATCACAGCTATACTCAGACTCCTGACCTGCAGGAAGTATAAGATAATAAATATATGTTGTTTTTATCTGCTAATATTGTGGTAATGTTATTATGCAGCAGTGGATAACTTACACATACTTGGAATCGGAAAGATGTGGTACTCTAAGGCTTAGGGAAACTGAAATATTAGAGAGAACTTATCTTGTAAGACCCATTTACCCACCAGATAGGCAGCAGAGGACATAATTTTCACCATAGCTGTGATGGGGACCCCAGCATTCTTGAAGGACTATATGGTGCCTCTTCAGTGTAGGATAGAAATTTTTTAAAAGTTTTTATTTTACTTATTTATTCAAGAAACAGGGAGAGCACAAGTAGTGAGAGAGGCAGAGGGAGAGGCAGAAGCAGACTCCTTGCTGAGCTGGGATCTCCTCCCCCCGCCCCCCGCAATGCATGGTTCAATCCCAGAACCTGCATATCATAACCTGAGCCAAAGGCAGATGATTAACCATCTGAGTCACCCAGGCACCCTGGTCAGAAATTATAGAGGGAAATTATATATAGGGAAATTCTATAGAGGGAAAAAGTGAAGAGGGGTGGCTAAACATAAAGGGCATGATGGGACTGTAGAGTCGCAGGAGCTAAGTGAAGGAAACTAAATCACCAAAGCAAGAAAAGATTACAAGAGCCTGGTTATTATAATGAACAGCAGAATCAAAACAGTATCAGAATATTCTGACACACAGAGATCCATGAGACTGGCTGGTTGGTCACAGTGTTCCTAGCTATGAGGTAGGTAAGTAGACTACTAATTTCTTATTGGATCCCCACAGATAGAAAAGCTCTAGGTCCAGTGAACAAAAGTCTGCCTTACTCCCTAACCCAGGGAGTCACAGTTCCTTAGCCAATCCCCAGGCTTAGGTCAGTTTATGTATCCAAATCTCACTAAATAAAATGTAAGCTTGGTCCTCTTGAATAAGGGCTCTTTTATAATCTCAAAATTATACTTTCAATCTTTCTCTTAATCTTCCTATGGACATTTACCAGGATCACTGTGCATCAAATTTTACAATGTTACTAAACTCCAATTGACACAAATTCTTGGATAACCGAAACACCACTATGGCCCAGTATTCTGAGCAAGGATTTATGGAGGTCAGGAAATCAAGTGAATTTCTAATCTAAGTCTATCTCACATTGGCCTCAGTGAATCTCCAAACCTACTCTATATTTGCTTGCATTACAGTTCTGGACTACAGAATGAGAATAGACATACTTCATATCTAGCAGAATCAATGGATACCTACATTAGTTATCTATTGATGGATACCAATATTACCATAAATTTAGTGGCTTAACACTATTTCACAGGTTTCTATCTCACAGCACTTTTAAGTGTGGAGTCCACACAAGGCTTATCAAGGTGTCATCCTTAGAAGGTTCTCCTTAGAAGGTCTGCTGGACAAAGATCCCTTCCAGGCTTAGACTGTCATTACAACATTCAGTTCCAGCAGGTGTCTAGACTGAGGCTCACAGTTTCTTGCTGGATATCATGCAGCTGTCCTCAGTTTCTTGCTATGGGGCCCTTCCTAAACGGCAGCACACAACATGGCAACTTGCTTCTACAATTGCAACAAGGGATTAGGAGGTGAGAAAAATAATATAGTAAGAGTTTAAGCTCTGCTGTCATCCAGAATATAAAGAGAGATAAAGAGTTTCCCAGACAGGGCACCTGGGTGGCTCAGTGGGTTAAAGCCTCTGCCTTTGGCTCAGGTCATGATCTCAGGGTCCTGGGATCGAGGCCTGCATTGGGCTCTCTGCTCAGCCTGGAACCTGCTTCCTCCACTCTCTCTGCCTGCCTCTCTGCCTACTTGTGATCTCTCTCTGTCAAATAAATAAATAAAATCTTAAAAAAAAAGAGTTTCCCAGACAAATAAAAACTAAAAGAGTTTGTGACAACTAACCCAGCCCTGCAAGAAATATTAAAGGGGACTCTTTGAGTGGGAAAGAAAGACTTTTTAAAAGCAACAAATACTAGAAAGGAACAGAGAAAATCTCCAAAAACCAACAACTAAACAGGTAATAAAATGGCACTAAATTGGGGCACCTGGGTGGCTCAGTTGGTTGGACGACTGCCTTCAGCTCAGGTCATGATCCCGGAGACTCAGCATCGAGTTCCACATCAGGCTCCCTGCTCGGCGGGAAGCCTGCTTCTCCCTCTCTTGCTCCCCCTGCTTGTGTTCCCTCTCTGGCTGTGTTTCTCTCTGTCAAATAAACAAAATCTTTAAAAAAAAAAGCACTAAATTCATATCTATCAATAATCATTCTGAATGTAAATAGCCTAAATGCTCCAATCAAAAGACATAGGGTATCAGAATGGATAAAAAGACATGCTGCCTATAAGAGACTCATTTTAGGCCTAAGACACCTACAGTTTGAAAGATGGAGAACCATTTCAGAAGAAAACCAGAGTAGCCATATTTATATCAGACAAACTAGATTTTAAACCAAAGACTGTAATAAGAGATGAAGAAGGATATTATATCATAATAATAAAGGGACTTATCCAACAAGAAGCTCTAACAATTGTAAATATGCCCCCAACTTGCGAGCAGCCAAATACAAAAATAATAACAAACAAAGGAAATGACTGATAGTAATACAGTAATAGTAGGTGACCTTAACATCCCACTTATAGCAATAGACAGATCATCTAAGCAAATAATCAACAAGGATACCAACCATGGCTTTGAATGACATACTGACCCAGATTGACTTAACAGACATATTTAGAACATTTCATCCTAAAGCAGCAGGACACACATTCTTTTTGAGTGCACATGGAACATTCTCCACAACAGATCATATACTAGGGTAAAAATCAGGCTGCAACCAGTATACAAAGACTGAGATCATGCCATGCATATTTCCCAACCACAATGTTATGAAACCTGAAGTCAATCACAAGAAAAAAATTTGGAAAGATCACAAATACATGGAGTTTAAAGAACATCCTACTAAAGAATAAATGAATGGATCAACCAGAAAATTAAAGAATAAATAGAAAAATATATGAATGAAAATAAAATGAAAACATAATCCATAAACATTTAGGATGCAGCAAAAGTGATCATAAAAGGGAAGTGTATAGCAATGCGGTGCTACTACCTCAAGAAGCAAGAAAAGTCTCAAATATACCAATGGAATCTTTCACATAAAGTACCTATCAAAGGAATAGCAAATAAAGCCTAAAGCCAGCAAAAAAAGAAAAAAATTAAGATTAGAGCATAAATAAATGATATAGAAATAACAACAACAACAAAACAGTAGAGCAAATCGATGTAACTAGGAGCTGGTTCATTGAAAGAATTAATTAAATTGATAAACACCTAGCAAGACTTATCAAAAAGAAAAGAGAAAGGACCAAATAAAAATCACAATGAGAGAGGAAATCAAAACCAACACCACAGAAATATAATTATAAGAGAATATAATGAAAAAATATATAAAGAGTTTGGGCAACCTGGAAGAAATGGATAAATTTCTAGAAACATACAAGCTACCAAAACTAAAACAGGAATAAATAGTACACCTGAAAATAGTGATAACCAGCAAAAAAACTGAATCAGTAATAAAAAAAAATCTCCCAATAAACAAGAGTCCAGGGCCAGATAGATTCCCAGGGGAATTCTACCAAACATTTAAAGAAGAGTTAATACTTATTCTTCTCAAACTATTTCAAAAAACAGAAATGGAAGTAAACCTTCCAAACTCATTCTACAAGGCCAGCATTACCTTCATTTCAAAATGAAAGGCCCCATTAAAAAAGGGAATTACAGACTAATATCCCTTATGAAGATGGATGCAAAAATTCTCAACAAAATACTAGCTAATCAGATTCAACAGTACATTAAGAGACTTAGTCACCATGATCAAGTTAGATTTATTCCCGAGTTGCAAGGGTGGCTCAATATTCACAAATCAATCAGTATGATACACCACATTAATAAAAGAAAGGATAAGAACCATATAATTCTTTCAATAGATGCAGGAAAGCACCCATTCTTGATAAAAACTCTCACAAAGTAGGGATAGAGGGAACATACTTCAACATCATAAAGGCCATTTGAGAAAGACCCACAGCTAATAGCCTCCTCAATGGGGAAAAACTGAGAGCTTCTCCTCTAAGGTCAGAACAAGACAAGGGTGTCCTTTCTCACCATTGTGATTTAGAATGGTACTGGAAGTCCTAGTCTCAGCAATAGATAACAAAAAGAAATAAAGGCATTGATATTAGCAAGGAAGAAGTCATACTTTCACTTTCCCCAGACAGTAAGATTATATAAAAAACCTGAAAGACATCACCAAATAAATGCTAGAACTGTTACACAAATTAGGCAAAGTTGCAGGATACCAAATCAATGTAGAGAAATCTGTTACATTTCTATAAACCAATAATGAAGCAGCGGAAAGATAAATAAAGGAATTGATCCCATTTACAACTGCACCAAAACCTGTAAGATACCCAGGAATAAACCTAACCAAACAGGTAAAAGATCTGTATTGTGAAAATATGAATAGACATTTTTCCAAAGAAGACATCCAGATGGCTAAGAGACACATGAAAGATGTTCAACATCACTGATCATCAGGGAAATACAAATGAAAACTATGATGAGATTGTTGGGGTTAATTGTAGAGCATGAAATCAGCCATAATACCTGGCTTGCTAAAATGTAACACAGGTTTCTGAGGGAAGGGATGGTTTTAGAGAAGGGCACCGGCCTTTGGAATGCCAAGGCCTGCATGATCACTCTGCCATTGGAATGCCCTGGGGAGTTGCCTTCCCTGAGGCTTTCTTAGCCCAAACATCCACCCTGTAATCTAAGAGATATACACATTGTCCCTTAGGCTATGTTTAGCAGAACACTTAGAACATGCAGATTAGCATATCACTTCTTTCCCATAAACAGATCCTCCTAGTTTCAGTAAGACCCCTTGTCACACATCACACACTTGAGAAACAGTGGTAAGGATCTGTGATTATCCTGAAAGACCAATAAAAGCAGGAGCAAAGAAGAGCAAAGGGTCTTGGTCTCTGAACTTTGACCCCCTTGCCTTCTCCTCTCTTTCACAGCAAAGTCTGAGTAATCTTTCACCCATTGATACAGAGACTGCTGGCCATTCCACGCATGAGATATTACCGTACCTGTCAGAACGGCTAAAATTAGCAACATAGGGAACAACAGATGTTGGTAAGGATGTGGAGGAAGGGGAACCCTCTTGTACTATTAGTGGGAATGCAAACAGGTGCAACCACTCTGGAAAATGGTATGGAGTTTCCTCAGGAAGTTAAAAATAGAACTACCCTATGACCCTAATAGAGTAATTGCACTACTAGATATTTACCGAAAAGATACAAAAATACTGATTCTATGGGGCATATTGACCCTGATGTTTATAATAGCATTATCAATAATTGCCAAATTATGGAAAGAGCCTAAATGTGTATAAATTGATGAATGGATAAAAAAGTGGTGTATACATATACATATACATATACATATAAATATACATATACATATACACACAGTGGAATAGTACTTAGTCATCAAAAAGAATGTAATCTTTCCACTGGCAATGAAATGGATGGAGCTAGAGTGTATTACGCTAAGCAAAGTAAGTCAACCAGAGGATAAACACCATATTATTTCACTCATATGTGGAATTTAAGAAATAAAATAGATGAACACAGGAGAAGGGGAAACATGACCATAAGAGACTCTTAACTATAAAGAACAAACTGAGGGATTCTGAAGGTGAGGTGGTCAGGGGATGGGCTAAATGGGTGATGAGTATTAGAAAGGCAATTGTGATAAGCACTGGGTGTTACATGTAAGTGGTGAATCACTATATTCTATTCCTGAAACCAATATCATACTATATGGTAACTCACTAGAATTTAAATAAAAAACTTAAAAAATAATAAAGATTAAATTGACATAAACACCATAAGATATTGCAATTAATAATTCTCTTTTAGATTAAAGAAGTAAAGTGATAGTACTTACTAAGAATACAAAAACAAAAACAAAAAAATGAGTTTAAATCTTGGCATTAGCATGTTGGCTCCATTTCTTTTGATCCTCAAAAGGGTTAAGATTCTTTTCCACTAACTCTGAAGATGATTCTGACATCTAGATGAATGATTGGTAGGATTTATATTGAAGAAGAGATAGAGAACATTCTACACAGCTTAGCATGGAGGCAATTTGGGAATACTATAAACAGTATGAGAATTAATATCACTGGCTTGTTCAGGAATAGATCATTGTGGGATACAGATCTCTTACTACTAAGTATACAAAGATAAGATTCATCATACATATCCGTGCTTGACTCTGGAAGGCCTCAGATGCCTGTATAAGCAGTTTGTGAATTTTATCCCACAGTTATTGTAGAGTCAGTGCCTTTGAGCAGAGAAAAATATGAATTACATAATAGGACTCATAATTATTTAATAAATCATCATTAGATGCAGTAATAATCACTATTATCATATATATGCTCAAATTTCTTCTTGAACAATTTTAAATCAGCTAGACTCACATCATACTGGTAAATTGTTTTTGACTCTTTTCAGTATATTAATATGTCCCTCAAAGTGCAGCTTTAATGCAAATAGATTACAAGTATACCAGGCTCTATTGTGACTAGGTTTGTAATTTCTCCTTTTAATGGACATTTTATATTGTTGAAATTGAGATAATCGATTCCATTAACCTCAACACCTATCAGTATGCAATGTAATGGAAAACAGCTCTTACCAATTCATTTTGAAAAGCATACTGAGAAGCTCTTCAACAGTTACTGATTAAGTAGAATGAGAGCACACTTTGGCGGGATGATTTCAATTATACCTGACACATCTGCCAATTAATATCAATATAGCAGAATTAAAAATTAAAAACAGATTTCTGTGTGTGAAACAAATTTTTGACACTTAGCTTATGAAAAAAACAAATCGGGCAACCCTCTTCAATGTTTAACACTTATCAATGTGGGGTTGCCTTGAGATTTTTGTCAGATTCAGCTATATGTAAGATTTATCATTAATGTCATCTTCTTGTATTTCAGCATGAAAGCATCCAGTAAAGTAAGTGTTATTTTTCAGCACTTAAGTACCAGTGTGGAAAAATTAACTAAAATATAACATACAAATCTTATTATGACTAATATAGGTAATAAAGCTGTTCTAAGCTGTAAAAATACTTCTATGATACTGAAGATGACTATGGCACACGATACTTCTTCAGGATGAGTACTGCAAAAATCTGTTTCTCATGCAATAATAATAGAAGAAACAATTTAAACATATTATCCAATCATGAAAATCAAGAAAGTGAAAATAAACAAATTATTTTATTTTGAAGGTGATTTTTACATCTACTAAGTCCAATGAAAATCTCTTCTAGAAACATCCTCATTGAAGACACATCTAGAAATAATATTTTACCAGATATCTAGGCATCCCTTAGTTCATTCAAGTTGGCACATAAAATAGCCATCATAAATAGTGTGACTTTTTTAGGCTTTGACATTCAAGTGGTAGCCATTTATTCCAAATAAGTTACTTTACCTAGGCTCTAATCATTATGCTATTGTGATACTTAACTCTGGTTCTTTACATTGGGACCCTAGAAAATTTAATCAATATTATCTTCACAGTCAGTACAGCATTTACTGATCATAAAAAAAATGTGCAGCAGACCTCCTTGTATTCCCTCATAAAGAAAATTAAAAAATGAAAGTTAGTTTTATTATACAAAATATATAGGTTTCCTCCATAATATTATACAAACGTATCACCGGTTTAGTTTTTAAAGAATAAGAGCATTTAATAGGGAAATATGCAATTTATAGTTAAATTGTGTGTGTGTGTGTGTGTGTGTGTGTGTGTGTGTGTGTGCATGTATGCATGTTGGGAAATGAGAAGAAGATGGGTGTTTGAAGTTAAGGTTGTCTAGCAGCCAAAAAGTCCTTGATCAGCAGGCAACTGCTAGATCAGCTCTCTCGCCACACTTTGAAAGATCTGGTCAGGTAAGGCAACAATAAGAACAAATGAAATTAGATTAGTATTCATTTAACAGCAGGAAGCATGAATTTTTTTTTTTTTTCAGTTTTTTCCTTGCCCCCAAGTCCCATGAAGGCAATTCAGACTGAGCTCACGTCAATGCTGTGCACATTGAGGTCTTCGCCACAGCTAAGGAAACCTGAGCTTAGGAAACCCCCAACTGTATGAAGATGCTACGGGCAAAACCACCCAGACTTTATCCCAGAAGGACCCATTACTCTTAGGATACTGGTCAGGAAACAAAATTTCCCTCTGACCTAAATACGCTATATTTAGCTATCATAGATATTTTATATGAAAATCTGCCTCAACTTGAAAAGACAGTCTGAGATAAAAGTTATCATAAGTCATATAGAAACACTAAGGGGAATTGTCTCACAACAATGATAAATATAGGTTCAAGCCAGTAGGACCAGTACTCTTTAGTTATCAGTTACTAATGAATATATTTTATCTAATCTAAGAGACTATAAAAGTGGATATGACGGCAATTGTTGGTTATGCCCAACATGTTTGTATAAAATCTGAAGTGTCTCTTCCATATTTGACCCTTTTAAAAGAACAACCACTGGCCAAGAACTAGTGCTATGTTCTGGCATGGATTATAAATATATTTTAAATTAATAACCTTTTTTAACGAAGTTTTATGTTCACAGCACAATCAAGAAAAATATATAGAGTTGCCATGTACTTTCTGTCTCCACATACACACAGCCTCCCTATCACTATCCTTCATCACAGCAATATATCTGTTACAATCAGTAAACTACACTGATACATGATTATCACCTGAAGTCCATAGTTTACATTAGGGTTCACTCTTGGAGTTGTACATTCCATGACTTTTTCTATAGGTTTCAACAAATATATAAACTATGTATCCACCACGTGTGAGAGTAGTTACACTGCCCTAAAGTCCTCCCTGCTCAGTTTATTTCTCTTTCCTTCCCTCCTACCCTTGGCACTTTTCTCTTTACTGTCTCCAGAGTCGTGACTTTTCCAGAATGTCATATAGTTGGAACCGAATAGTATGTAACCTTTTCAGATTAGCTTCTTTCACTTAGCAATATGCACTTAAGTGTGTTCCATGTCTTCTCATCAGTTTGTCCATTCACCCACTGAAGGGCTCTTGCTTGCTTTCAATTTTAGAAATTATGAATAAAGCTGCTATAAACATCTATGTGCAATGTTTTGTGTGTATGTGTGTGTGCATTAAGTTTTCAATTCATCTGGGTGAATAACAAGGGACATAACTGCTGGATCATTTGGTAAGAGTCTGTTTAACTTCTCAAGAGACTGTGAAACTGTTTTCTAAGTGGTCGTACCATTTTGCAGGCTCGCCCTCACTGAATGAGGGCTCCTGTTGCTCCATATTCTCCTTTTCAGCATTTGATTTTGCCAGTGTTTTATAATATTGTACTCCCCTCCAAACCATGTTTGGAAAGAAGTATGCCACTGTAAAAAGAAGAGGGGTGGGTTGCAAGGAGAGGGAGAGAAAGAGAGTGTTTGTGCTCCTGCTAACAGTTAAGCATTGCTTTAAAAACCTTCTTATGATTGAATAATTTTGATATTGCATTTACACATATTCCTCCAGTTATAAGAACTAACAATGGTAAAATTCAATTCACAAAAAATGCTATCTCACTGAGGCTTTTCTGGTTATACATTTACTTTCTTATTCCTGTCACAGGAGAATGCTAACATGCAGAAGATGCTTGGGTTGCCTGTACTATAGAGGTTTTTTTAATTATTATTATTTCTGCTGCACCCCCCCCAAACACCAGAAAGAATACCTTCCTGTAACAGATATCTCTGAATCCTATGTCTTTTCTTCATGAACACCATACGCTGCAGGAGCCCTCTACCTACTATGAGAAACACAAAACCAATGGAAGTTTGAACTCACACTCACTTTTCAAGCAGAAAATGTTCATTCTCTACGTTGAATTTTCAGGTAAGATTTTGTTTGAATGATATGATTCTGCTGATAAAAACAAATTCTTAAGAGTATCCAATGTATTTGTTTCTAAAACTGAATCTTGGAAAAATATTCTATTCCTTAAATTTATACAGGATATCAGTGCTTTTTAACTTTATGTTAAGGTGAGCAAAACTCATTTTTCTAGAATTAAAAAAAAAATCAAGGAAAGGATTCCTGAATTTGCAGGACTGAATAGCAGAAAAGCAAATGAACAACAACAAACCACAAAAGAAAAAGAAACAAAGTTTAAGTGTAGCCAGCAGTGATCATTATTTTGTAAAAGTGAACCAAATTCTTGATATTATTTACCATGTCAGGGTGTTTTTCTTATAAAATCCTTTTATCATTTTATCTTTCACACTTTCACCATTTTATCTTCCACATTTTCACCAGCTTAATGTGACAAAGTGAGAAAATAAAATTGTAAGGTATACACATGATTACCAAACCTAAAAGTATCTCCTCTTCTCAAGGTTAAGAGCAGAAAAAACAGAAAGAAAACAAAACAAAACAAAACATTTCTGGGGTTGTCGGGATGGTGCATGATCCGCCCTTCCCTCCATACCCAAGCCACCAGAAATTCTGGTGGAGGTACCTGTGAATGTGAATGAAAGCCCCTCTGGGCTTTCCCTGCCTAGAATCCGAAAAGCCACTTACCCTGTGGATCAGGGCAATATGTCCTTGGTGTGCCTATTCAAGACATAGTTCCATTTAATCCTCCTCCCGGTAATCATATCTCTGTATCCCTTATTTGTATTTCTTGATCCCTGTGCCTCAATGGTCTCAACTTCTGTGAGTTTAAGTAATCACTCTATACCTTGCAGTAACAATACTAATCCTGTCTCTAGGGTGGGTGCAAAGGCAGTTGAGGATTTAACTGCATCACCCAACTTCCTCACGTAGGAATAATAAAAGACTGGGACCCTTGACAGTCAAGAGAGAGGAAGCCATGAGATGGAGAGGAACTGAGAGACTGAGAGAGGAAGAAGGAAAACAGAGCGAAGAGACAAAGCCATGAGACAGAGAGAGACTGAGAGCCGACTGAGAGACTGAGAGACAAAGAGATAAAGGCAGAGGGCCTGCCAGGAAGCAGCAAGAGAGCCTCAGAGGAGAGAGCAGGAGAGCTGGCAAACAGCAAGATATCCTGCTTCGACAGACCTCCCGGCTGGGGTGTGTTTTTGGCCGCCGACACTCATCATCCTGCTAGACCCCACCTTTTTCCCCTGGCTGGACCAGGGGAGAAACCCCAAACCTCGTAGCCCAGGAAGGAGCTACATAGGGTAATCACTAATATACCATTTACTTTTAGTTGGGATTCATATTATTTCAATGTTGGTTTTATAAACATGAATAGGTAACCATTCTTTGCCTATATACAGAGAAATAGCCCAGACTCTTGAGATATTCTAGAAATGAAGCTATGGAGAAAGAAGGGACAAAGAAAACTCTTAAAGGAAAAAGAATCTGCCTGGGGGGGGAAGTAATATATTTCTGTTGTCAAATAATTGATCAGCAACTTCAATGCATTGCAAAGGTTAATGTAGTAATTTATGAGACAAGTAAATATTGTAAAAAGAAACAACCACATTCCATTGTATTAAAAAGTGAAATTTCTTGTAAGAGAAATGTGACCAAGTCAGTAGCTCAGGGGAAAGGTTATCTTCATTTCCTATCAGAATTAACAAGTGAAATGGATGCCAGAAGACACACAACAAAGTTACTCTCTAGTATACACTGAATGACAAGTGAGTAGGTTCATTCCCAAAGGAAATTAGTGGGCAAAATTTATTTGAAGAAGTAATTATCTAAAGTAAGAAAACCTTTGAAGCTCTCTGAACTCTGAAATGGGCAATTCCTCTGTTAAAGATTTGACAAAGGAAAGAAAAAGTAAAGGCATTCTGTCCTTCTAAAGGAAAAAGTAGTAACTTTCATCAATTTAAACTTGAAATCTTTTAATTGTCCTTGCTAGCACAGTCCTAACTAAAATCTAGCAAACATGACAGTATCTGATTCACAACATAAAATATCGTTTTCTTCTAAACAAACTTTCCTTCCTTCTACACCAAAATTCAAAATATCAAATAAGTTTAATGACAAATGAAGCTATAGATGCCTAAATGATTGATTTTAGAAAGCCCTAATATAAACTGGGTCATGGAAAAGAGCAATGCTATTATTAATCATCTAGAATTAAGTATTTCTTTTTAATTCTAAAAAATGAAACAAAACTAAAAGTGAACTTGAATATGCTATGAAATAAAATGTACAGATCTTGGGCAGGCTGGAGATCGGAGGGTAATGGGTAAAACTTATTTTCTCTGGGGTGCCTGGGTGGCCTCAGTGGATTAAAGCCTCTGCCTTTGGCTCAGGTCATGACCTCAGGGTCCTGGGATCGAGGCCCACATCGGGCTCTCTGCTTAGTGGGAGCCTGCTTCCTCCTCTCTCTCTACCTGCCTCTCTGCCTACCTGTGATCTCTCTCCGTATCAAATAAATAAATCTTTTAAAAAAGACTTTTTTTCTATGGTTTTTCTATAGATTCCATAGATTTATTTTCTATGCTGAATTTACTCTAACCTTGATGACACTACTATAAGCAATGCCAAACTGAAAATTTTGATTAATTATTGTTTTTAATGAATTTTGTTGAATCTAATGCTTAGCTGGTGCATTATTTTTTTTAAGATTTTATTTATTTGACAGAGAGGAAAACAGCTAGAGAGGTAACACAAGCAGAGGGAGTGAGAGAGAAGCAGGTTTCCTGCAGAGCCGACAGCCCAATGAAGGGCTCGATTTCGAGACTCCGGGATCATGACCTGAGCTGAAAGCAGAGGCTTAACCACTGAGCCACCCAGGTGCCCCTTAGCTGGTGCATTATTAAGTCTGACCCAGATAAATAACGTTAACACTATATTTATTTGCTCAGTGAAAAATTTTAAATGGGTACTCCTCTGAGCTAAGTTTTTGAGTATTTGAGTACTATTTTCATGATAAAATAACTAATTTCTATCCCTGCAATTAGTATTCATTTACATCATTTTGGATGTAAATTGAACATCTTAACAATGTTGTGTAATATTCTCAAAACCCCCTTACTGCCCCTCTTTCCAGAAGTCAGGGCAATAGTGGCAAGGAGGGCTATCTCCAGTATCAGCTTTGCCTTTTCCATGGCTCCAGTTAACATGAGAAAGTCCACTTCTTACATGGCTACCATCTTTTCTATAATCCCTCTGGTTCAAGGGACCATGGCATTTCACAGTTGCTAATCTGTGGGCTGCCTCATATTTCCTACTGTTTTTCTATCTCTTTCAATAATTAGCACCCAGACTTAAAATACTTTCAGCTTTACAACATAACAGAGGCATTGTTTCCCTGACTGCATGCAGTCATATTTCCTGAGGACTATGTATTGAGAGTACATTAACTCACTTTTACAACAGCAACTCTCTTTGAGAAGGTACATTAATAAGGTAGCATTTTTGTATTAACTTTAGAGTAAAGCTACTAGTTTAACCTCAGATATGGGTAATAAAGATGTTCTATCTCAATGATTCTCTAACCCATCTTTTGAGTTTGTGGTGTTACGGGCATCTCTCTGACCTTGAACCTCAATCTCCCAGGGATAGTGTCTTTAATCAATGATCTTTAAGTATCTGTCCCTAGATACCTAGTTTCCTAGGTTTTATTTCTTTGTAAGAATGTTGTCATAACTCTAGATGTTAATAATAAATCTGCTGCCTGCTATTTAGATTCTGAAGACTCATATGTTTGTTCCCATCTAGTTTGGTAAACTGGATATTATTATACACTCTACTTTATCTATTGTAATTGTATTTTGGTTCTCATTTCTTTCTGGTTTAAACTCTAGAAATGATGTGTCTCCATTTACCTTTCCCTAGATCACCGTTGCCTTGATTGTACATCCCTGCTTCTGCACTTTTCATAGCCAAACCTGCACCCAAAGCCACACACCCACCTACATGTCTACTCCTGGCCTCAAGTCAGGACCATTTGATTGCATCACAATTCCAGTTATGGCAGAAAGCTGTGACCATTTTATATTTCTACCTAAATATATGAAAGAAATTCAATACCATAAAATAATTCTGCTAGGCACCTTCTATTAACTTCGCTGATAGAAAAATAACTCAGATTCTGCCTGAATGGTTTTTCCAAGCAATCTTCAGAAAGCCCTTGGAGTTAAGGATTAATAAAGTAAGTTTAATGTTTAAGAAAAATATTTTTTAATATTTCTTTCATTTACGATAAGAGACAAGAAACATTTTGACATTCTAAAAATGAAATGGTTTCAGGTGGCACTGAGAATTTTTTAAATTTTAGTTTCTTATATGATTCAAATTTTGTACTGGGTCATTTATACATTGCAGAATAAATGGCATATTAGCTTATTAATTAAACATAGAGTAAGTATATACATGCGACAGACACTACTCTGACTGAATATAACATGATAGTCATCTTTATTTTATATGAAACATATCATAAGATATTACTGTATTTTAGAGAGAATGTTATAGGAAAATTGTCCTAGGTAACTAGCTTATCACCTGCATTGCCCATGTAACATTCAGAAACTTTAATCTTTTTAATCTGGTATTAAGGCAACCACCACTCAATATTATCATATCACTTTTTTATATATATAATATCTTAGCAATTGACAAATTGATTGTCCTCTATCCCCTGAAATATGGCTTAATACTGTCCTTTTTTAAATTATATTCCTTTTTGTTGGAAAATATCTTCTATTCAAATTCTATCCCCCATTCAAGATCAAACCCCTGTTTTTCCTCCATGAAAATTTCCCACATTATTCTTCCCTATGAATGAACTCAGAGTGTTTAGTCTGTCCTTCATTTCCTCCCTCATTTGTATCCCTGTAACACTTTCTCTATCCCTGCATTACAATATATGAAATACTGTGTTATGATTTTCTGTAATAAAACCAGAGCCTCTTCTGTATGGCTTCTGTAATAACCTATAAACAACAGTAACTGTGAGGTTCTCCAGGACAAGACATATGTTAAGGCCTATTACAGTTCTTAGCACATAATAGAAAATAAGTGTATATTTTGTTTAATAGAACTGCATTGCTCACTGGATACCATGTTGTATTATAAAATCCTTCACATCTGTGCCTTACCCCTTCTAGTTCAGGCAAAATATAAATGCCAGGAAGAAGGAACTATGTCAAATTGAAGCTTATGTAAACTAAGCACCTTTTAATAGTGCACAACTATCTACATAGGAGAGATTTCTCAAAGAATATTGTAATGTTTTTTTTCAGGACAAGTTTGGGGAAAGAGGTGCTGTGAATCATGAGAAAATTAAAAATATTTATGTTTGGCATATATAATTTTGAACAAAACATACCTTGCAGTATTTAGGGATTAATTTCTTCATTTCAAGACTACTAAGAATTACTTCATTAAGAAAAAGATCTATTCATCAAACATTAATGAGCACCTATCATGTATCTAACAGATATTAATCAAATTATCACAAGAAAAGTGTGAACACCAAAAAAATGGAATTATTTAATGCAGGGAACACTGTTGTATGGAAGACCATAATAAAGAAATCTAACCAAAAGTTGGAGACGAGTGGCTCACAGATTGATTCTCTTAGCTAGAGATCTTGAGATAATATTGGAGAGAATGAGTACTGATTCTCCATGGAAATGCGAAGCTGAATAAGAACAGACAGATGGAATACCATCTATGTGACTATGCAAGGTCCAGGCTCAGAGGCCTAAGATAGACCCCCCAAATTATGACACTTGTCATGGAATATGGACCATAGAATATATTATGTTGCTATAAAGATTAATATATATTTAGAGAAAAGGTTTATGATCAATCAAAGAGAAAACAACAGCATTATGTTAAGACTGACTAGGGGTGCCTGGGTGGCTCAGTTGGTTAAGCGACTGCCTTCGGCTCAGGTCATGATCCCGGAGAGCGGGAATCGAGCCCCACATCAGGTTCCCTGCTCGGTGGGAAGCCTGCTTCTTCCTCTCTCACTCCCCCTGCTTGTGTTCCCTCTCTGGCTGTGTTTCTCTCTGTCAAATAAATAAAATCTTAAAAAAAAAAAAAAAAAAAAAGACTGACTAGCTGAATAAAGAGTTGAATAGGGAATTTCAGGGGGTTGATGATACCACCCACCTCTTGACATTCTGTGAACCACTGGAATTGTGGAGTAGGAATACGAAGGGATTCTGATCATATTCATATAGTTGGAGTTAAAATAGAGCCTAATAGAGGAATCAAGATCACATATAAGGAACAAAAATTTCAGAAAGTTTTTTTCCTTAATTTTTTAACTTTCATTTTTACAGACTGAAAAGGGCTGTCGTGTGTACTCTTAGTTTCTAATTGTTTCAGCTCCTTGCTTTCCATCGAATATTGTTATTGTAGTTTCAAGGCCCAATGTAAGAAGAGCTCTGGTCTGAGAAGAGACACCGCTCTGTTACCCCATAAGGAACGTGAATCTGCAAACTTGAGATCAGAGCTAGAAGGTTGGCTGGGAATAAAGGTATGGGTGTGTGGGTGTGTGGGTATGTATGTGGGGTAAATCTAGTTTGAGAGACTGATTTAGATAAGATAGACTAAAATAAACCATTCTTTCTACATTCCTTCACAAGCTCTAGATAAGCGTGACCCCAGTGGAATAGTGTCAAATAGAAATTAAGTGAATAACCCCTCATAGAGTTTCCATTTTACTTACTGATCAATACGTACGATTTGGTTTAAAGCAAAGACTATGTTGTGTTTCTGGGGGTTCTGAATTTTATCTATCTTTCTATCTATCTATCAGATGGAGAACCAAAGTCCCTAATTTTTAACCCTGTATCTGTTTATCTTAGCTTTTTATTTTACTTTTAAAGACTTATTTATTTATTTATTTATTTATTTATTTATTTATTTATTTATTTATTTATTTGAGAGATAGTGCTTATGCTTGCAAGTTGGAGGGGTGAGGAGGAAAAGGGGAGGATAGGGAACGGGAGAAAATTCCAAGCAGACTCTAAGCATTGAACATGAGCCCAACCCCGGGCTTGATCTCACATGACCTGAGCTGAGAGTCAGACACTTAACTGAGATACCCAGGTGCGCCTTTAATATTTGATAATTCTATCTACTCTTTAATCACATTTTTTCATGCATAAAATAAGGATACTGATTTTTACCTTCTTGTATTTTCTAAGTATTAAATAAAATATTTCTATAAACATCAACATCACAGACTGTATGATTATATAATATCGGCTCAATAAACACTAAAATGACCTATTGTCACACCAGTGCATATCTGAGGCAGGGCAGGGAGGAATATTCCCTGCCTTTGAAGGGAGAACTTCTTCCCAAGCCTATCTTTAGGCCAGTATTTCCAAATCCTCACACGTAATTTGGATTATGTTCACATGTAGGCATATTACCTACAATGATACCCTATCTACCTCACTAAAGAGAGTATATTTGAATGTAACTGATATTATTACCAATATAATGATGAATCTCATATAAGTTTTTAAGTGATTCATTCTTATATCTATATCACCACAGAGTATAACAAATAACATATTTGAAAAATAACATAATTTATTTTGAAAGACATGTTTTCCTGCAGACCACCTAAAAGACAGCAAATAGGTTTCATCTTACACAGCAGTTCCAAACAACTGGTAAGGACTGTATTGATTTCAGTATGCATGAAGAATGGAGGCTGGCACATCAATTCATTCAGAAAGGTACTCTAATAGATTATAACCACTATTAGGACAAGAGTGGCTAATACGATGGGTTATTTGACATCCCGAGATTATTTTGTTTAACTTTGTAGTATCTTATTGGAGTACAGTATCATATTGATAAGCATTTAGAAATTATGAAAACACTATGTGATTTGGAGTAGAGAGTCATATATAACAAAATTCAGTTCCTAAGTTCAATAATCTTCATTAGAAGCTTTATTTTTTAAACTAGTCTAAAATTTACTCCACTAAGCCATATTTAAAACAAAAGGAATCTAAACTGTAAGCAGGCATTTCATTCAAATGTGCATTAGTAAACCTTTGCCTTGATAAGAAATACAACTAGACTTACTGCTTTGCAGTGCCTTGTAGCACATAAAGAATTTGATTAATGCATCTGCAAATGACATTGAAGGAACTTATATTTATATATGTGCATGAATAAAATGGTTTTAATCTGAAAAATACAATATTTATGATTGAAGCTATTTATCTTCTTAAGGGATAGAATCAAGAAATTAATTATGTTCTCACAATGATTAAAAAAAGAATTTCACCTTAATGACCTCCCTCATTTACCTTTGAGAGAAGGATACATCTGTATTTGAATAGTTTAATGTATCTACTCTTCATTATCTTGGATATAGTGAATTCTATTATTTTCTAACAAATACATAATATGTGAAGAACAGCCTATAAATATCTTTTTTATTCAATGAGGCATCAAAAGAAAATTAATGCTAGTTATTTAAAACATTAAAGGAGACATTATATTAGAGAATTAAATATTTAAATTAAAATAATTATATTAATTATTATTAATTGGCAATAAGAAATGTTATCAGTAAGCATTAAGCAGTAACTTTTTAAAAAGTATTTTATTCATAATAAGGCTTTTTTTTTAATGGCATAGACTAGATTACATCATAACTTAAAAGTTCCAGTATAGGTTTTCTCCTTCAAAGCAGCAATTCAGATATGAAGAACTATATGGTTTCAAATTGTGCCACATGTTTCTCTTTGTTGCCCACAAAGTTCAGTGCAATGAGTCATAACTTTCAGTATTCTTTTACATATATGCACATCCAATTTTCTCAGCACTACTTTTCAGGACTATTTTTTTCTCCATGGAGTATTCTTGGCTCCCTCATCAAATATTAATTGACTATAAATGCACAGGTTTATTTCTGGGCTTGAAACAATATTCCTTTGGGTTTATATATCTATTTTTATGCCAGAATCATACTGTTTCATTACTATAGTTTGTAGTATGGTATGAAATTAAGAAGTGTGATGCTTCTGGCTTTGTTCTTTTTTCAGAATTGCTTTGGTTATTCAGGATTTTTTGTGTTTCCATACAAATTTCAGATTTTTTTCTATTTCTCTAAAAAAATGCCATTGCAGTTTTGATAAGGATTGAACTAAATCTGTAAATGGCTTTTGATAGCATGAGCATTTTAACAATATTAATTATTCTAATTCATGAACATAGGATATACATCCATTTGTCTGTGTCTTCTTTAATTTCTTTCATCAAAGTTTTGTAGCTTTCATTGTTCATCTTTCACTTTCTTTGGCTAAATTTATTGCTATTTGTGCTTTGGATGCTATTGTGAATGGGAGGTTTTTTTTTTCCCTTTTCAAATGCTTTATTGTCAGTGTATAGAAATATAGCCAATTTCTGTATGTTGATTTTATACCCTGAAACTTTACTGAATTTGTTGACTAGTTTCAATATATTTTTTCATTTAGCCTCTAGCATTTTCTATGCAAAAGATCATATTATCTGCAAAAAATGACAATTTTACTCCTTCCTTTTTGATCTGCATGCCTTCTATTTCATTATCTTGTTTGACTGTTTTAGCTAAGACTTCCAGTACTTTTTGAATACGTGTAATGAGTGGGCGCTTATGTTTTATTCCAGAGCTTACAGAAAAAACTTTCAATATTTCAGCAATGAGTATGATGTTAGCTATGGTCTTGTCATATATGTATAGGCTTTATTATGTTAAGACATGCTAAGATATTTTATACCCAATATGTTGAGGGTTTTTTTTTTTAAATCAGGAAAGGATATTGCATTTTGTCAAATATTTTATTTCTGTATCTACAAAAATTATAATATGACTTTTATCTTTCATTCTATTAATGTGGCAAATCATATTTATTGATTTACATATGCTAAATCATCCTTGCTTCCCAGGAATAAAAATGTAATATTTCAAGAGAGGAACAAGATTCCATGATTGGGTAGTATAGGATTTGCTTAGAAGATCAAAATAATTTGTTTTTGAAGACATTTAATGCTCTCAAGAGCCAGTGCATATGTCACTTTCCAAGTCCTTGTTCAGGGACATCATCTTGGTAGCTTGAAATTGAACATGGCAGGGATATTTATACCAGAGAAATTGTTAAACATTACAAATCAGTGTCTCCCTTTCCACCAGGAAAAGTTAAGAACTGGTTTACCTGCAAACCACTCAGTCAGACAGCTTAGTTCAAATCCTATCTTCTTCCTGACAATAGTGTATCTTAGATGTTTCTTAGCCTCTATGACTATGATTTTTGTCTTCTATAAGATGGGGATAATAGTAAAATGACAGTTATCTTTTAATTTTGTTAGGAGTATTTTATCAGATAATCAACCTCAAGCATTTAGAACACTGCTACCTAGTGGATACTTGATAAATATGTGCTAAAATAATATTTATTATTATTTTGCTTAAAGATTTTCAGCAGCTGGCATGCTATATTGTGAGATAAGGTAGTTGGAGGGCAACATGCTTTAGGAAGGTTAAGTTGGCCCAGGTGTGGAAAGTTCATTCGAGTTTAGAGATCCAGGGTTGTAAAGTTCAGCAGTTTGTGCACAACATAACCAACAAACTTTCTTAACGTTATTCTGAACATATGCAAGGGCAGTCATGTGTTAGAAAATTTCCATCATTCATCCCCCAAAAGACAAAAGAGTTGATTTTGACAGAAATGTACTTAATGGTACACAGATTGAGTCATGGTCACAGAGAGTAACAACCTAGGAATAAAATCTGTTTCCTGGAATGTTGTGCAGCTCTGACTAATCCGGTAATTCCATTATAATCTGAGATTTTTGGAAACAGAACTTAAATAGAGAAATTTTATCTCCAAGCATCATTAAAAATTAAAATCCAAATAAATTAGATTCACATAAGAGTCTAAATAATTAACGTGGTGTCATAAATATATTCAGGTATTATTCAAAGATTTAGGTGATTTGAACATGAATATAGTCTCTAATCTGAATGGTCATTATATTTATGTGATGCGGATATACACATAAAATATACACACAAATACACATAAAATATAAATTTTAAATTAAATATATATATAAGTCCCAACAAAAAATTCTAAAGATTCAAAATCAGAAATTCAGCTTGAGCAGTAAAGAAGTTTTCTTAAAATAGATAAAATTTGATAAAAATGTGGCAGGTAGAGAAGAGAAACAAAGAGATAATTTACTATGTGTCATATCTCTAAATCATGAAAAGCCTGAAGCTTAATGGGGAAAAGGTTATCAAAATATAGAACAAAAATAAAACTGGGAAGCCATGTAAGTGGGACTGAAAATATTAGGAATTAGATAATTAATATTATCGGTCCATATGACTAAGTGAAGTTTTATAAGAAAAATTGTTACCTAAAAAGATTTGTTATAACTATTTTTTCTACTCATCAGTGTAGGAGTATTTAACTTTTGTATTGCTGTCATTATTATTATGACTAGATTAATTACATGGCAAGAGAGAAATACCACTTTTAGATATATACAACCGTTATATGAGATATAACATGCCCTTTTGGTTTTCCCTCCTCTGAGTACATCTCAGAGTCAAAAGCAGATTTTATGTTGTCCTTATGAACAGTTGACATTTTATAGAGCTGATTGTTCTATATCTAATGTGTCTATATTGTAAGATTATTTTCCTTCTTTTTTTTTTTTTGAGTAGATTGTTTTCAAAGAATATGGAGTCTTCAAAGGTCAACAGATATAAGTCTTGACAAGAGAAACAAATGCTGAAAGAGACTCTCACAATCCACACCAAAGCTAATAAGGGAATTTGATGAAAGTGAAAGAGCAAGATTATCTTTCTAAGAAAAAGAAAAACAGATTAATGTAGTAGGTTCATTACTCTTGCTCCTTTTGATTTAAATGATAAAATTAAATAAATTACAATGCAAAATCCATTATTTAAGCTCCATTTAGTTCAGCAAAATTTGGTAGAGCTGGATAAAAGAGCAGATGGTGACACTGTGATTATGGGCAGCACTCATCTAAAACCTAATTGAGAATGCTTGAGGGGGGACAAAAAAGGCAGGTGTAATATATAGGCACCCATATTTACATTTCACCCTGGACAGTCATCATGCACATCTGTTCTTGGATATCAAAGAAAACAAGATGCCTTTAGCTTTTTTTTTTTTTTATCCAGCAGGCTCATCAAATGCTTTGGAGATTGAGGTGGGATATTTTGAGAAACATGTGTTTGAGTTTGATGGTCTCTTAATTTACAGTTATTTCAACCAAAAAGAAATGGCTAACATAACTAGAATTATATCATTTCAGATGGAATCTTCATCAGAAATTTGAGGATATATAAGAACATAATATATCTGATTCTGAGGAATAGAGGAAAAATGTAATTTGCTTAAGTAGGTCACAAAAAGCTTTTTTAGTATGCATACTGGCTTTTATCAACAAAATTTGATCACTGTGTCTTCAGAACACATTACATGATTTTGTGTTGGAATGGGTCAACTAAATAATTTTACAGTTGAGTAAACCAAGCCTCAAATATAATTCATTTTCATACAGTAAGCAGCTTATGAGAGAAAAATCTAATACTCAAATTTAGTATCTTCCATATCAGAAGATTCTAGACATAACTGTCATAATTCCTGACTCCATCCAGCTTAAACAATAGGTTAAGTTATTACCCTACATAACAAAGTCTTCAGAGAAGGGGACAGAGATTCCAGGTATGGTTACATAAGCAGCTCAACAGTGTCACTAACAATCGAGGTACTTCCCATATCTTCACTGTGCTACCTTGTAACAATTATGACATATTTGATCCCATGGCTGGTTCCCCACATGGTCACAAGATATTGGAGCTGCACACAACTTCTGAAAAAAGTCGATTCCTTGCTCCATCTAGCATTACAGAAAAACTCTTCCTCACTGAGTACTGAAGCCATAGCCTTTTAATCCAGACTGGCCAATTTATGATACTCTATCCATCTTCTGACAAATAAGAGTCAAAAGAAAAAAAGTGTCAAGTGGAACGATGATGATGATGATAAAATTAGCACTCAATAAATTTTTATTATGGGTCAAATTCAGATGTATTATATATTTTATATACATTCAATACATCTTTAATATATATGAACACATATGCATTCATGTGGAATGGAGACTTTGGGGCAACAAATAGCACTAACTACAGTCTCTAGTGTTCTACACCATCTGATGTGTGTAAGGAGAAATTTTTTGTTTTTTAAATTATTTAGTTATGTATTTATTTATTTATTTGAGAGAGAGAGAGCAGAGGGGAAGGAAAGAGAGAGAAGAACCTCAGGCAACCTCCATGCTCAGTGCAGAGCCCAGCGTGGGGCTTAATCTCACAACCCTGAGACCATGACTTAACTGAATTAAGAGTTGAACCCTCAACTAACTGAACCATCTAGGCACCCCAGGAAAACTCTTAATGGAAAGAAAGTCTCAGTAATTATTTTGTTATTGTGTTTTAAAATAAAATACAGAAAATTAGATTTGGGGGTGCTTAGTGGCTCAAATGGTTAAGTGTCTGCCTTCGGCTCAGGTCATGATCCCCAGGGTCCTAGGATCAAGTCCTACATTGGGCTCCCTGCTCCTGGGGGAGCCTGCTTCTCTCTGTCTCTGACTCACTCTCTTTCTCTCTCTCTGTCTTTCATGAATAAATTAAAAGAAAAATATTTAAAAAAAAAAGAAAATTAGGTTTCGTGGAGATCTTAGCATTCATTTAGTCAAACACCTACCTTATTCTTTCATTAAAAATCTACCTCACTTCTGAATACTTGATGTGACAAAAATTTGCTCTCTGATAAGCCAGTCTTCAACAGAGGCCTAGAGGGACAATACTGCTGCAGTTTATGTAACCACCAGCAGTGGTGGATTTTGCCACATTCTTTGGTAATAAGACATTTAAGTGTCCCTGAATTATTGAAAGATATGAAAGTGTGAAGCTGTATCCAACTTTTTATCTTTTTAAATCATTTTACTACTTTTGCTTAGGTTTGAGATTCCTATAAGCATCTTTTCCAAACTCTAAATGGAAGTGTAATCATGAATTTTTACAAATTTAGCACAATTACACACCAACATTTAGATCAGAATGCAAGACATTAGTAGCATCCCAACTACCAGTGATTACATTGGTTTTATTTATTGTCTCATATATTTTAAACCTCATTGTTGGCTATTCTCTCCTTGCCCTCTCTTTGAACACATGGAATCTAAGCAATATTGCATGCAGTGTCAACAGATGAATTCATTAGATAGATAGATAGATAGATAGATAGATAGATAGATAGATAGATAGATATGAAGAGAGAGAATTTTTAGGTTAAAATTCAGCAAGGAACTTTACACAAGCCATGATGCTGGAGTCCAGAAACAATTGTATTATGCAGATGAGGAACATTTACTCTTGCAAATACTCTATCCTTTGGCAACTCTAGTACAACTCTAGTTGGCATGTCTCCAGAAATTTAAGAGAATAATGATGAAATATATCCCAAATTCTCTCAATTTAAAATATCTTCTCTTTATTTATGTCAAAGTATGTAATATGCAGAGGTTAGATTTATACTCTCATATCACACTAACAGTTGTAGCAGCCTTTAAAAAGACCACTTTAAAACTGGTACTGTAAAGCATTAGTGTGTCTCCTGAAGCCCTCTCAAAAAATAGTGTGCCATCAATTCCTTTATCAATGGACAGTTAATGGTTAGTTAATATTTATTCTAAGTATAAAATAGTTTATGTTTTGCTTGACAACTGGTGTTATGCCACAACTGGAAGAATGAAGTAAAAGAAAAATTTTATTAATTTTCAAAATTTAAGTATTCAGAAGTTATATTTCAATGACTTTTGGTCCTATTTGTATTTTTTTCAGTTTTCCTGTGCTGGATTCACCACAGAAGAATGACAAGAAATTACATTTTGTTTCCAAATAATGGCAATGCAAAAGGGTCTAATGATCAGCTAAGCAGTTTAGTAAAATAAAACAAAACAAATATTTTACAGATTTTTCTATTCTAAATTAAGCAATAACCCAATTAAAAAGTCATTCATATTTTATATTCATACATACATTGTATTTATATATCCATAAAATATGGATTTTATTTTTTTATTTTTTATTTAAATTCATTAGCCAACGTATAGTACATCATTAGTTTCCGATGCAGTGTTCAATAATTCATCAGTTGCATATAACACCCAGTGCCTTTCTTAATGCCCATCACCCAGTTACCCCATCTTCCCACCCAACAGCCCTATGAAAATTAGTGTAAGGTAATCCTGATGGGTAATCTTCGGTTAGTGTAAACATTGATTTGAAAATCATCAGAATGTTCAAGAATCTCTAAGAATCATTTAAATGATTGTAACTGAACTAAATTAGAATACCAATTATAATAGCTTGGAGATGAGAAGTTTAAAAAGCTAAGCTACTTTTTAATGAGTTTTTCAAGTGTGTTTGCTTAAAATTTCTTAACCATGAATTGTTATGTAATGTTTAAATGTTAATATAAATGTTGTAGTGAAATTCTATACATATTAATTATGCATCTTCTATAGTCAGGCTTTGTTTTAAGAACTCTGGATGTTTTATCTCTTTTTACCCCATAAACAGATTGAGTTATTACTGCTCTGGGAATAAAATGTGTGTGTGTGTGTGTGTGTGTGTGTGTGTGTGTGTGTGTAATAGAAAAAATACAAAACCATGTCTATTTACACATTTATAATTATGTGTACACACACATATACACACATATATTTCAAAAAATAGTTGTACTATACTTGTTCTGTATGACTGGTATATTTAAAGGGATAATACATTTATTTAAAGTTCACTGTAACTAATACCTTATTGTATAGTAGGTATTACAAATACAAGTATCTTCTTAGTAGTTAAAATTCAAGTAAGTCAGATATATGAGACATAAGAGAGCGAGAGGGAAGGAAAAATGATCACCTACATTAGTATGGGAGGTGTAACTTCTAAAAGTATATATCCAAATAACACATTTAACCTGAAGAATTTCACAAAAATAAATCTGCAACAGGCACAATATCTTTCAGAGGAGCTTACATATTCACATTTTAAAAACAGAAAACAATAACTTCATTTAATTAAATTGTGTTTTATATTTTCCCCTACTTGGGTCAAGGTAAAGCAGGGAAGTCTATAACCTAAGATCCTCAATAAAAAAAAAAAAAACTTATCTCCAGTTCTCTATGGATTGTGTCTAATAATTGTTCGTGAGAGTACTCTGTATTATTTTATTATTTCAGTAACAACACAATATGAGATCTATCCTCTTAGCAAATTTCTAAGTATATAATATAGCGTTAACCATAGGCACAAAGTTGTATAGACCTCTGTGTCATCGCAGAACCAGAGCTATTAGACAATTTAAAATTGAAGGATCAGTCAATTAGAATAAAATCACACACACACACACACACACACACACACACACACACACACACACCAAGACTTTATCTTTCAGGTAAATCTGTACAAATTTTCATTTTAGATTTATTTTTGAGGTTTGACAATAATGAAAGAGTGTATAACCACTTCTTCAAACATTCAGGTTTATAGAGCTGTTAACATTTGCATTTACTTGGAGTTCTCTAGTCCTCAGTAATTCAGATACCTGCCTTCAACTGATAAGCAATTTATCTCTTAATGTTTCAACAACTTCAGAATTTATGGAATGTTTTGAAGATTCAGAGAAGCTTTTTAGAATGATTAAAATGAAAAAATAATATTCACTGTAGTGCTAAAATTTGACAATAAGCTTTTAGAGAACTCCTTCAAAAGAGTTCTTTATTGAACTTCTCAAATAGGCCCATTAAGTCTTTCACTCTAAAGTCATCATTAAATTATTAATAAAATACTGAAAATCCTTTTGTCATCAAAATGAACATAAATTTGATCATGTGGGTGTAAAATAAAGATTATATCATTTGCAGGTCCATTACACTAAGATATCAAATCTATTTAAGTCACAGCTGTACCTATGCATTCTAAATTATATTAAACATTGAAGTCATGATCTTAATAGTTGTATGATATTTACTGCCTTGCTCATCTATATTCCAAGGATATATTGGAATCTGATTAAAGTTATTCAGAAGTTTTAGACAAACTCTCACTTAAATTATGCCTATCAATGTACTTTGAAACTCATGCATATTATATAGCAGAAATAATTTGAGAAATGCCTGCCTATAACTATTGTTTATTTAATTATGTATTGTATGATTAAGGTCAGAAAAGACATAATCTTGGTGCAAAAAAAAAAAAAGATACAAAGTATGAATGCTGCAGTAGAATGTTTCTGCTCAACGAACCTCTCAGAACCTGGAAATTTCCATCCTTCTTGTCTAGATAACACTTTGGTTGTTGGAAGGAAAAAGAAAAGAGAAAAAAGTAAGTGAAAGGAGGAAGTAAAATTCAAAATATATCCCAGGCTTACTGCATTCACTCAGAACTGGGGAGAAAATACACAACTGACATAAATATATAGAATGTTAATTTATTTCTCCTTTATTTAACTAAAGAATTAGTTCAATTAGAAATCAGTATTAAAGACTAGTTTAGGAGTTATTCCACATTTATGAATTTTTCAAGGATTTAGATTCTATTTTTACACAATATTATCTTGATAAATTTCTTCTTTTTCAGTTCCTCATCATCTTCCTGACCTACGAATGCATGTTCTTCCCAGGCATTATCCTAGAAATGTTCTTATTCTCCAATACCCTCTAGGTAAAATATCATTATGGTGATGCCTCTCAGTGTGTATTTCTTGCCCTTCATACTCCCAGAACTCCATTCCTATCTAACTCTTTACTGGGCGTCCATTCCTGATTCTCTTTCCCCAAATATACTCTTTCATTCTAATCAACTGTGGTAAACAGAAATCCATTTTTTTATTATTAGAAAAGCAACCTTAGAAAATTATTGACTTCTTTAATTTTTATCCAAATTAGTCTGCAAATCTTTATGAGTCAAATTTCAACGTCCATCTAGAATTTGGCTGTTTTCCAACACTAACACTGTTCTTGTCCAAGTCACTATCATTTCTCCCCTTTATTATTTCAATAGCTTAATGACAAGTCTTTATACTACCATAATTGTTATTCTTCAGCCCCTTCTCTACAAAGCAGCCAAAGCGATTCTGCTACATCAAAATCCCAGACCATGACTCTTCTGTTTATCACAGTATCCCTATTCTTCATCTACCTGAAATCTGACTGAAAAACACTGTAAGACTTTTGGTATACTATGTATCATCTGCACTGTCCTGAAAAGAAATCAGTACAATGATCAAGATTAACTAAACACATTTTCATGAAAGTATGTTTAAGCCTCCTTAATTAATTGCCTGTAATAGGGTGACTTTCAAAGTTCTTAAATATCTAATGGAAATAAGTGTGCGTTATTTACAGATTGTTGTTAGCCCTATCTGTTCCTTTTATGACACTAAGCAAAAAACAAGCTTTAATGTTCTAATTTTTACTGTTAGTTTATTTTCCAACTAGAGAGAACAAACAGGTGGTTACCAGAAGGGAGGTAGGTGAGGGGATGGGTGAAATAGGTTAAAGGGGATTAGGCGTATACATGAAATCCAATTTTTAATAAGATAAAATTAATTTTTCAATGTCAGACTATTTTAGTACTATTATGTTTAATGTATCTTTATTTCTTTTTTAAAAAATTATATTAAGGGGCACTTGAGTGGCTCAGTTGGTTAAGCCACTGCCTTCAGCTCAGGTCATGATCCTGAGTCCCGGGATCAAGTCCAACATCGGGATCCCAGCTTTGCAAGGAGTCTGCTTCTGCCTCTGACCTCCCCTCTCATGCTTTCTCTCACTCACTCACTCTCTCTCAAATAAATGAATAAAATCTTTATTAAAAAATAAAGGGCTTCAGGTTGGTGTGCAACCAGCTTTATAAAAAAATTTATATTAAATTTTTAATTGATGGCTGGGTATGCATGATTAAAGTAGAATGATAGGAGAATCACTCCATGGCTATCTAATAAACTAAGAAAAAATACCACAAAAAATACGGTCTAATTGTGGAAGACATTACCACTGCCTTCCAGCATTTCTGATCCTTCTTTGGGCATGAGCAGAATTAGTTTTCTGCCTCCTCAAAGTTAGTTGTGTTCATGAAACTTACATGACGTATGAGCAGAAATGATGTCTTTTTATTTAGGTCAGAAGCAGGGCACTAAAAACAAACTAATAAAAATACTACATATGTAAGAAAAATGCATAAAAAGAATTAGAAACAATCACACAAAACAATTTAAAATGCTTATATCAAGAGTATTGTAGTGGGCTGAGGTAGAGATGGAAATATTCATTTTATGTTTAAAAACATATCCCTGAAACAGGGAAAGTCAGAGAAAAATTCTATGAAGATAGAATTTGGCAAGTTGCTTAGGTGTTGGTTAAGTCAAGCATTGAAACTGCTATGTGGAGATTATTTAAATTTAGCCTTGCTTATTTTCACCAAGACAACGTTGATAGAATCAAATTTCTCAGACATTGCTTTCCACATATTCTTTGTAATCTATTTAATGTGAGGATCTATAACTAAAGCAGAATGCTAGAATGTGTATTTGTTAGACAATTAGCAGTCTATGCTACTACCCATCTCACCCACCTCAGCACAGAACCAGCTCCTTAGGCTCAGTAACTTGGAGTCTCATCTTTTCACATACAGACTCTAATTTGATTTTTGTCTCTGACAAACAAAATAACAAAGAACAGATTCTCACTTATTTAAAGGATTTATTCTCATTTATTTTTAGGACGGTGCATGAAGATGAAGGCTCTGTGTGTGTGTAGGTGGGTGCAATGTAACAGGGTGGTTATCCCAGATATCTAGATTTCACTTAGAAATGGTGATTACACAAGGAGAAGTGGAAGGAAAGGACTTAGGATGAGGGGAAAGTGTGGGGTGCCAAATTCCATCACTAAAAGAAAGACTTCATCTGCAGTAAAAGTGAGAACTTTTTCAAGGGTCCAAGTGCTTAAGAATAGAAAATACAAATGCTAATCAAAATAAATCATTGAAAAAAACAAATACCATATGATTTCACTCGTATGTGGAACTTAAGAAACAAAATAAACAAGCAAAGGGGAAAAAATGAGAGGAACACATCAAGAAATAGACTTAATTATAGAGAATTAATGGTTATTGGAGGAAGATAGGTGGGAGATGAATGAAACAGGTGTTGGGGATTAAAGAGTACATTTGCAATGAGCACAGGGTGATGTATGGAATTGCTGAACCACTGTATTGTACACCAGAAACTAATATAACACTGTGTGTTAACTAACTATAATTAATATTTAAAAAAGAACAGAAAATACTAAAAGAGTATTTTCCACTGAAAAGAACGGCAAAGAATAAGATTCTTATTTGCTTGCTAACACTGTAAAAACTACCTGATGCAGTGTAGGAGATTTTGATTTCATTGGTATACAATCTATTTTCTTACTTCCCAATCTAGTTTCCCATGAGCCCTTCTCTTGACTGCAACAGATTTATCAATCCTCTTTCAAGGAAATTCAAAAGATCTTTAGAGATAAATTGTTTGGTATTTGAACCTTAACAATAGATCTGTTATTATAAATCAGGTATAGTCCAAGCTCTGTCTCCTAATAATAGAACTTGGGTAAGTGACTTTATTTTTCTAATATCCCTTTTGTCATCTGTCTATAAGAGATTATAGTGCTTGGTTTGTAACATTATTCTCAGACCAAATACAATGGCAAGTACATTTATGAACTTCACCAAACAAAAGCATTTAGTACATTATTAATATAATCATTTTCATAGCCACTGTTTCTTATTTAACATTTTTTTTTCATTTTGTGTTTTAAATACCCACTAAGAACATTAGGAATTAAATAAAAATGAATTTAGTATATTTCTACTTAAAAATAAATCTAAAACAAAAATTTATTTTCAGGAGTTTAAGTTCCATTAATAACAAAATAAATTATATCTAATTAGCCTTTCTCCAAATAACAGTAATAGACTATATAAACTACGAATATATATTATACATTACATATGTTTTAGCATCCATATAATATATGCAATGTATAATATGCTGTATCTTGTATATAGTATAATTGTTTAAACACACTAATGAAAATCCAAAAGGAAGCAGAAAGTCAGAGTGAAATATATATATTTATATATTATAAATTCATATATATTTATATTTATAAAGCAAAATAACAGAGAAAACTTTCCCATTTATACAAGGTATTTTACTGGCTTATGGAATCAGAACCTGAAGTGGGGTTTGCCAGAGTGGCTGCACACTGAAGGAGGAGAATCTCAGCAAAAAGAAACAGAAAGGCGAACCATCAAATCACAAATTCACCTCAAAACTATGGCTGACTGTGCAAAGAGGCTGAGAGGGCACCCTGAAGGAACACAGCAGGAAACCACATTAGGAAGGCTAAAATTGCTGAAAGGGAGGAAAGCAGCTACCTAGAGCTGTATATACAGGATTAGTAGTACAAACCCTGCTGAGTTAAAGGATCTTGGCAAAAACCTCTTAGTGTCAGCAAAAATCCAGAAATCATGCCCTAAGGATAAAGGCTACATAATAGGATTAAGGGGTACAGTTTAAGACTAAAGGCAGAAGTAAAATAAACTCACCAAAATAAAACTAAAACCAACTGTACTCTAGATCAAGGCAATTCACCTGAAATTGTCTGCAAAACACATTATTTTTGGAGATCAATAAAAGTTATCTAAACTGAACCTCACAGAGAAAAAATATACTAAGCATATAACACATCTAGGCAAATCACACTGAAACTGCTTAAAAAACTAAAAATAATATGCAATAACGAAAGCAGGGAGTGAAAATGGACACCATTAAAAAATGCAAGATATGAATGGTGGCTGGTTTCTTATCAGTAACAACAGAAAAGACAATAAAAGAAACTTTAAGTTGTCTAAAATTATGTAATGTGTTAGCCTAGAATTCTGTATCTAACAAAAAATACTTTAAAAGTTATAAAGTTATAACAAATAAAAACATTTTAACATAAAATAGAATCTCACAGTACTAGAAATATCAAGGAAAATTCTTTAAGATGAAACAAATTTGTGTAAGGTGCAAATGAAGATCTCTAGGAAGGAAGGAACAATGAATCACATCACAGGTATGACAGATCAAAATCAACTAGCAAAAGGTGGACTTAAACACAACTGTATAAATAATTATACTAAATATAAAGCAAATAGCAAAAATTCTCAAAATGGATAAAAATCAAGAAACAGATAACATCAATTTATGTCAAAGACACTTTAAATATAAATACATTGTTAAGGAGGTGTCATATAAACACTAAGCACAGTAACACAACTATATCAATAGTAAACAACAGACTCCAGGTAAAGTAAGGAATACTATCAGAGATTAAGAGGTATTTCACAATGACGAATATGTAAATTCATCAAGAAGACAAAAATGTACATAATAAAATAACTTAAAAACATATAAGGCAAAAATAAGAAGCCTAAAGAGAGAAATAAAACAGTGCTCCTTCAGAATTGAAGAATTTAAAATGCTTACCTCAATAATGAAAAAATAAAAAGGATAAAATGATTTAGATAGAAAAAATTCAAATTTCACTATCACCAAATTAATCTGACATTTATGGAACACTACAACAAAAAACTACAGGATATCTACATTTTTTTTGATGGAATAGTCATGTTTCTAGACTTTCCAACAAGACTCAATAAATACCAAAGAGATGAAAAGATACAGATATATTCTCCAACAGAACTAGAATGAAATTATAAATAAGTAACAGTAAGACCTCTAGAGAATCTCCAAATGTTCTGAAATTAGGCAACTCACTACATAAATTAAGAATCCATTGACCATAAACAACATTAGGAAATACTTTGAACTAAATGAATTCAACCATAACATACTCAGTATGTGGAATAAATCTAGACCAGAAAATAGGAAATGTATGGCTTTCAATGATTAAATAAGGAAGATTTATAATAAGTGATCTAAGTTCTACCACAAGCTTGACCAAAAAGGACAAATTAAACATAAAATTTAAGAGGAATAAAAAAGAAGATAAACAATAGAGAATATCTTAGAACCAAAAAAAATATTTCTATGAAAAAATGAATTAAACCAACAAACCCTTAACAACTGTCCTTAAGAATGAGAGAATATACCAATTTCTGTCAGGAATAAGAGAGGACATCTCATATACCCTGCAGACATTAAAACTGTAAGAGAATATTCTGAACAACTCTACGTATAATCAACAAAATGCAAAGTACCTTTGATAACACAATTAAAACACAGAAAAATTAACAGAAAATATGAAAATCAAACACTTGTTAAGACAATTGTATTGTACTTTAAACCTTGATCCAAAAGAAATACCCACATGTAAATTATTTCACATGGAATTTCAATAAAATATTTAAGGAAGAATTTATAATAGTTTTACGCAAAACTTTTTCAGAAAGTAGAGGTGGTAGAAACACTATTCAACTCATTTCATGAGGTAAGTGTAACTTAGTTATCAACCCTTGATAAGAATGTTATAAGAAAGTAAAATTACAAGTAATATTTCTCTAAAATATTAAAAAATATTCAAAATAATTAGAAGATCAAATCTATCAATAAAAATGAAGATGCAAGATAACCAATGTTACTTTGAATATTCAAAATTTAATAAAAATATTCAAAATTATATATTAAAAATAATCACATTAAGAAACTCAAGGAGAAAAAATGCACAATCATCTTTATAGATATAAGAAATAGAATTTGACTGAAAAAAAACAAAACAGACTTTGACAAAATTTGATAGCCTTTAAAAACTCTTTACAAACTAGGAGTCAAAGAGCACTCCCTCACAATTTCAAAGGGCATGTACTAAATAAAACTCAGAGCTAATGTTATGTTTAATAGAAAAATTTAGACTTACATTAAGTCTAGGAAAAAAATAAAAGAGAAAAAAATATTTGCTTTCAGTACTTCTATTCAATACTGAACCAGAGGTACTAAAGGATAGGTATATATATATATACTTATTCACATACACCATTGTTCTAAATAGATATAGCCTAAGGACTTTATCAAAAAGAAAAGGAAAGAAAAGTATTAAAAATGATTATTTTTAAGTTAAGACTATTAAATGTCACTGTGGGCTCCCTATGACTAAATTAATAGGCAAAGAAAGGAGTTATTATACTGGCTGGGGTTTGATGATCATTTCTAAGGGGAAATGGTACCACTATTGTATAAAATACAGATTCCTTGGGATGTCTCTTAGTAACCATGCCAGGATTAAAGTCAATGGAAAACTACAACAAACTAATTAGGCAGGACTACTAATGGTCCAGACCTCACAGAAATGAATGATTGGGTCACCTGACCATGTAAAGACCCATAACCAGCTAAGGTTCTTGTTGAGGCCAAAGGTAATATGGATAGGTACTAAATTTCACCTTAATTAAAAGTTGAATTTCGCTACATCTGGGCGGCAGTCATTTGAGCCTGATTCTTGTTTTTGTCTGTTTTGTTTTTTTAAGATTTTATTTATTTTTTGACAGAGAGAGAAATCACAAGTAGGCAGAGAGGCAGGCAGAGAGAGAGGGGGAAGCAGGTTCCCTGCTGAGCAGAGAGCCCGATGTAGGCCTCGATCCCAAGACCTGAGCTGAAGGCAGAGGCTTTAACCCACTGAGCCACCCAGGCAGCCCTGGTTCTTGGTTTTGGCTCAGGTCATGCTCTCGGGGGTCATGGAATTGAGTTCTGTGTCCAGCTCCCCACTCAGCATGGAGTCTGCTTGAGATTCTCTCTCCCTCTCCCTCTGTCCCTCTTGCTCATGCTCTCTTTCTGAAATAAATAAATATATATTTTTTAAAAGTTTAATTTTAAGTTCTATGACTCAAGGACAATTGTATTTATGTATATCTCAAGGCATTTTAGCCCAATACTACATGGAGTTAGAATTTAATATTTAATAACCCCCCCTGTCCCTGACCTTAACTCTGACTTCTAACACACCCTGACTGTGGATCCACTCCTGGAATGTGCTGTTGGCTGGAAAACGCAAGTACACTCTACTTTAGGGCCATTAATCCAAAAAAGGAAAGCTAGGAAGCTCTAAAGTAAATCTAAGTGTTAGCAAGTACCTTTTACAGTCTCACTTAGCCATCTGAATATAACAGTGTAATTGACCCTCAACCTCGTGTTCCAGCTAATTCCCATTAGCTCGCTTTACATAGCTCTAGAAGTTCTCTTAATATTAAATTATCTGTCTATTTATCACATTTTCTTTTATCCTCATCATTTTTTTTAGTTTTTTAAGATTTTATTTATTTATTTGACAGAGAGAGAGAGAGCACACAAGTAGGCAGAAAAGCAGGCAGAAGGAGAGAGAGAAGCAGGCTTGCTGCTGAGCAGGAGCCCAATGTGGGGCTTGATCAGAAGACCTGGGGCCCTGGGATCATGACCTGAGCTGAAGGCAGCCACCCAACCAACTGAGCCACCCAGGTGCCCCTCCTCATCAATATTTTAAAAGTTCCACAACAGGTATCTCTGCTTTATTAATTCACATATTCTAAGTACTGATAATGGTGTCTGACATATATTAGGTGTTCAATAAGTAATGACATAATAAACACATTAATCCCCAGTAACACCTTTCTGAATAGACTATGTTTCACAACACTAATTTTTTTAGAGTATTGAATATTTTGTCGATAAAAAGGCTGAAACCTTTACATGTGACATTTCTACACTACTTCATCACCAAACTAGGAAAAGGTTGATAATTTTATTGTTGTTGTTGTTAAGTAATTCTACTGTAATCAAAGCTTTCTTATTCTACATAAAGTATAATGATATTTTTGATAAACTCATCTATAAAATATGGTACTTGTATACACACTTATACTAATTTAAATGCAAAATTAAAAGGAAACAAATATGTTATCTATTTAGTATAGCACTGCTATAGTTAAAAGCATATTTAGTCACTGAATTCTGCCAGCTAAAAGAAATAAAGGAAACATAATAGTTTCCATGAATTATTAAATAAAAATATTTCATTTGTTGAAAGAAAAAAATTATTTTCATGGGAAAAAAATCTAAATCAATCAAATTGATTAAGAATTTCCCATATTAGATTTTGCTTTATACTTTGGTCTTAAATATCAAAAGACTTCAAATTAAATATATTTCAATGAAAACATTTCTGTGAAACTATAGAGTTTTAACTTTTAGCTTTAATGGGATTTTTTCCCCTGAAATACCTTCTATTACATTCTTTAAAGTATAACTTACATACAATAAAATTAATTCATGTTAAGTATGGTTCAATGAATTGTGACTAATGTAAATCTTAGTGTTTTCCTTCTTTCACTCAGCATAATGTTTTGTGATTAATTCAAGTTGTTCTGTTTATCTTTTTTTTCCCCCATTTCTCTGTGGTATTCTAATGTATGTATATCACAAGTCATCTAGGAGTAGATATCTGTATTATTTCCAAAATTGGATATTATTAATAAGTTCAATATTAGTATATGTGAAAAATATTTTTGTAGGGATGTATTGTAAATGTAAATATCTAGGACTATCACTGGGTCTTATGGCAGGTATATATGTTTGACCATATAAAAATGTATATTGCATGATCTCTGTATCATTTAGCATTCCTACCATCACAGTAATAATTTAATTTCTGGATATGCTGTGACATGATAATTGAGGCCAATTTTTTTTTCCCCTATAGCTATCTAGTTGTTCTAGTATTATGTGTTGAAAATACTTTATTTTCCTCTATGGCACCATTTAAAAAACTAAATTGGCCATGTAAGTGTAGGTCTCTCTTTTATTTTTCAGCTTTATTGTGGTATAATGGACAAATAATGGGTCTCCTTCTTGATTATTTATTCTATGTCACTGATGTGTATACTCATCAATATATCAGTATCATACTGTCTTGATTACAGTAACTTTATAGCTGGTCTTAGAATCAAATAGAGATATTTTCTAACATTTTCTTTTGGCTCTTCTAGCTCCTTTATATACACATATATATTAATATATGCACATATATGCACATATATATTTATATATCTCTACTTTTATTTCTGGCTCTTTATCTACAAAACCCTCAATTTTCTACAAAGAAGTACCAGTGAATGGGGATTTGTCTGATTGAAAGTATGTTCAATCTATAGATAATTGGGGCATAGTTAACAATATTAAGTATTCCAATCCATGAACATGTTATATTTTTTATATTTTTTAGGTGTTTCTAATATTTTTCAGCAACATTTCATAGTTTACTATTCCAGTATTGTATACATTTTATTTTTTTATTTTATTGTATTTTTCAAATTTTTTCCCATTGTTTATTGTTACCATATATAAATGTAACTGTATTTTATATTAATCTTTATACTGCAACCTTGTTAAATCCAGTTATTATTCTAGACACAATTTTGTGGACACTTAAGGACTCATTCTTTGTCTAGATTTAGAGAGTTTCCCTCTTTCCATATGAGACTTATTATTCACACACAGAATCATCGGAATCCTTATGTACACTTCTGTGGTTCTTTCTCTCCTCTTCTTTCTCTCTCTTCTCAGTTTCTCAGATTCCAGACACCTATATTTCTTCTATTCTGATTACAGTCTCTACAATTGAGTGTTCTGCTAATAAACTTCTGTCCATAATACTTCCAGGCAGAAATCCACTGTAATCACAGAGACTACATCATTTACTTTCCTTCTTATAAGAATAACAGTCCTATAGGGCCTTTAACTCAATATCTATAAGCAGCTGTATTATTATTTTTTTTCATTCTTTTAGTTGTTTACAATGAAGAATATAATCCAGTACAAACTAGTGTCTCCTGGTCAGAAACAGAATATAATTTAATATTTTATGGCTCTAGAAAATAAACATTATCACCTCTAAACTGCTAGTTTTCCATTTCTTTGTATGTTTCATAATTTTTTGCTGAAACCTTCAACCTTTAAGTAATATATCACATCAATTTTGGAAATTAGAATCGCAAACCTCTCCCAGCATGTTGTTATTCTTTGTTTGTTTAGTATCTTTAAGAGCTAATTTTGTAAAATCAATATTCTTTGTCAGATTTGGCCACTTGAGTCTCTGATCAGTTAGCTTAGTGGTCAACAAATGATTGCAGAGGTTTCCTTAACCACTTGGAATCTACGTGTTTTACAATCTCTTATGAGAGGCTGTATGTGTCTGTGTATGTGTGTATATTGGGGCCCACATTCAGCATGCAACCAGTAAGATAACAGTTCTGCCTTTGTCTTTATTTCCTGCTTGAGCAAAGCCTCAATGTCAGGCTAAAATGAAAATTTAAGGATGTCTCAAATCTTTCCTGGGCAAAAACACAGACCTATTCAAGTTTTTGATCTTATAGCTTTCCCGGAATATGCTGGAGCTTTTCAAAGATTCTACAGACATCTTATTTTTCAATGTTTCCTTTTAAACTATTTTTGTTTGCCTGTCATTTGATTCAAGTCTTATTTTTGCAACTCAGGGGGCCAAAGTTAATCAATTCCCTGTAATTGCTTTTCACAACCATTCCTAGAGAGTTTATTCCCCTATAGGTGCTCCAAGTCAGGTCAAATATAGAGAATCTTGAAGTGTTTGTTTGTTTGTTTTGTTTTTTGTTTTTAAAGCAATTATTTAGGTGTAAGACTTTGATGGAACTATAATCTCACTTTGTGTCCCTCTCGTGGGTGCCACGTTGCTGGTTTCACCATGGTTGTAGCCATTGTTTTTTAAGTCTATTGTAGGGCTGGACCGGGTGATATAAGAATAGGCAAGTTAAGACATCACAAAGTTCTGTGTTCTTAAGAATACTCAGCCTCCCACCACTCCGTATTTGAATTAACACTCCCTGCACTGCTGTAAACCTTTGGCTAATTTCCAGAGTTCCAAAGAAGTTGATTCAGACATTTTATTTCATTAATTTTATCACTGCTTTTACGAAAGAGAGAATTTGCAGAGGTCTTTATTTTGCCACTTATACTAATGTTTCATGGGATTTTATTTTAAATGGCTTCATTTTATCTCTTTTATTTATGTGATAGATATTTCCATCATCTTTTTTAATGGGAAAAATAAAGCATTTTATTGCTTTCCCAGTGGCAAGGCTCAAGACTGACAAATAACTTCAGCCAATAATATATTACAAAGGAAATAAATATAAACTAGGAACAAGAGAATCACAATTTCACAGCTCTATGATGATCTCTCTTATAAAGGAAAATGCCCTGGTAGTTGTTTAGGTCTACTTGACATTTATTGAAGGCAATGAAAGCATGTGTTACTGTTTTTTGTTTTTTGTTTTTTTAATTTGTTTGTTTTGTTTTTAAACATTTTATTTATTTATTTGACAGAGAGAAACACAGCCAGAGAGGGAACACAAGCAGAGGGAGTGAGAGAGGGAGAAGCTGGCTTCCTGTCCAGCAGGGAGCCCCATGGTGGACTCCATCCCAGGTATCCGGGATCATGACCTGAGCCAAAGGCAGTCGCTTAACCAACTGAGCCAGCCAGGCGCCCCATGTGTTACTGTTTTATTTTTATCTATTTCTGTTTAGAGTAAAAGATCATCCAGAATAATTACAAATATAAATATTGTATTAAGCAGATTTGTAATATGTGCATGTCAGAAGTGGAAGTAAAGGGTAAAAGCAACTTTGAAAAATATGCCATTTTAGCAATTCATGAACAAAAAGTAGATTCATTTGTCCAGTCTTTAAAAGGGAAAAACCAACTTTCTGAGAAAATAGCAAAGTAATGAAATCACCAAGGATTTAGTATTCTTTACATTATAATTCTTTAGCTAATATATCTTTCTAACTTCCCAGTAAATACCCTACCCCCAAAAAACACCTATAAATTTCAGTTAAATTAAGACTACGGGTGTAGTGAAAATAACAATCATGGTAACAATGACAACAACAATATTATGTCATGGCTAAGACAGTCCTAGTTTGCACACAGGGTCTTTAATTGTTAATATCCTCCTTAACACTTAAAATAACCATATCTATCTATCTATCTATCTATCTATCTATCTATCTATCTATCTATCTATCTATCATCTAAATCATCTATCTATGTATATATAAAACTACACACACACACACACACACAGTGGAGGGGAGAGGGAGAACTGTACTACATGGTTCTACTACGGAGTTAGAGACAGATACTAAAATAGAGATAAGAATGTAACACTCCTTTAAAATCTGGTATGTTCTCACATGCAGAATCATCTAATTTCACTTTCTCTAAACTCATTTTACTTTAGACATTGTGAATCAACTTGGGTTTTGTAAATGGCCTCAGACATCAGCTTTTCCGTCTTTCAGAAAGACCCTTCCACCTGTGTACTGGCCAGTGTTTACTCATCTCTCAGATTCTACTTGAAACATTATTTCCTATGACTGTCTCTGAGACTAGTTCATTAGGTCCCTTTTAAATATTCTCATAAGTCCTGAACTCCCTTTCTATACTGCATTTTCTTTTTAATCCTTAATATCAATGAGTTTGATAATTCTGACTTCCTAGCAGTCAAGATTTCAGTATAATCTATCCTTAACTAGTAGCAATTATTTAAGATATCATTGACAAAAAGTACTTTTTCTTATATTCAGCATGATACGTAATTTTTCTTCACCCTTGTTGGTATATATATGACAACTTTCTTCTACATCTCCATATTTTTCTATCTTAAACTATATTAAATTGTTTTATCTTTTCCTCTAGGCCAAAAACTATTTAGTAGTTTATCCTGTGAACCAGTGATTAACAACATTGAAAATATTTTATATAGAAAATTAATAATCATATTTTAAAGTAGGGAAACTTTTTTATTTATGAAAAGAAACACTAATGTAGATGTTATCTGTCAACAAACACTGGAGTTTTGGAACTATATAAGAGAAAACAATAATCATGGTAGCATTTAAAATCTCTGTTTAGAAACTGGGATTGAGGTATAAAATTTCTGGGAAATATATAGCCATACTTTTTTACACAAAAGCTGCTCCTCCCCTTCTTAAGCACCTATTTTCCATAATTTTGATTCAATTACATTCATGCACTCAAATAAAACAAGTAATTTAAAAGCAATGAATCATTCTCTTAGAGCTGTTATAAAAAGAAATGTTACTTGAAATGCCATAAGATATATTATTCATAGGTATATTACAGTCTATCACAATGAATAGAAACACAATAAATAGAAATTAGAAAAACAGAAATAGTATTCATATTTAAATTAGAGTCTAATGATATGACTGTTTACATTAATGTGAAGCAGAGGTTTTAAACTTAAGTATGGGGACTACAAGGACACTTCTTTTGAGATTCCTTTTCTCATGAGTGAATAGTAGCGTTTTCCACAAGTTATAGTGCAATGTGATTGGGTCCCTGCTCTGCCAATTACTGAAATTTATGCATGTGTGTTTTTTTTTTTTTACTTCAAAAACACTGTTTTAATTTCCAATAGGATAAATATGTATTTTTATATATATATATAAAATATCAATATATATATATAGCCATAAACCAAATTCTTGTGGTCCAAAATATTTTTCTAGAAGGTAGAAGTATTTGAAAACTGTAAAGTCTGAGAATCATTGATTCAAGAGAGTACATATTTTTAATTTCACATTTATATTAAGTTAAAGAGATATTTAATGCTCTTTCTTTAAAATTGACTTGATGTTTAAATTACTTCATCTTTATTTGAAAGAGTACATCATTTTGGTTATACTTAATGATGACAGAATTTATTAAATAGTATTCTTAGTCTTTCTCACAAAAAAGAAAAATTCATAAAAAATTCAGAAGTATAAAAATATACATTTTACATTTTGAGAGACAAAGTTTCTAACTTCAAACAGATAAATTATGTATTAAAGCCAGAAAATATCTGCTTAGGTGTACAGTTTTAGACATTGATTAAATCAACCAAATATGAATAAAAGTAGAATTATTATAATTTTAATATTTACATGTTAAATGGCTCAAATTTAATCCTGTATGTCATTCATTAAGGCTCCAGTATTTTTGCAAAAGCTATTTTAAATTAAAATAGAATACCCTGTGGATATAATTACAAAACAACTCAAGTTTTATTCTAAACTGTAGTAATTGATCCTACAGTGAGATTTATTCTGTAATCATGGAAGTCAATGGCATTTACAACTAGGATAAATTAAGGTAAATGAAGAGGAAAATTGTATTCTGTATAACATTTAGTTCATGGTAGACTCAAACAACTATGTCAATCCATGTTCATCAATAGAAATTATGGTGCTTGCAGACATAATTGAATCAAAATATTATCTCCAAGAAACAGTCTATGTTACACAGCATAAAAATTGTTTTTTTTAAAATGATTTGTTTTTCAAGTCCTTAATAAAAGGGATAAAAAATTGTGGATAATTTGTGACACTATTGTATATGATCTCTTTTGTATTTTAATACAAAGAGAGAATAGTCTGTAGCTCCAAGAGAACTTATTATTTTTGGATTCTTCTTAAAAATGCTACTGTGCTTGGGGTGCCTGGGTGGCTCAGTTGGTTAAGCGACTGCTTTCGGCTCAGATCATGATCCTGGAGACCCAGGATCGAGCCCCACATCTGGCTCCCTGTTCAGCGGGAAGCCTGCTTCTCCCTCTCTCACTCCCCCTGCTTGTGTTCCCTCTCTCGCTGTGTTTCTCTCTGTCAAATAAATAAATAAAATCTTTTAAAAAAAGTTTAAAAAAAATGCTACTGTGCTTATCTCTACAAGTCATTTTAATTAGAATCCCCATGATTAATTCAAGAGATTGAATACAGATTCTTGTGAAAATCCTCCCAATGAGATTTATAGATTCTAATTCTGAAAGAAACATTATTACTTATAAATAGGTGAACATTATGTTTATAGGAAATAATAAGTATAGTAGTATCAGTAGTAGTAGCAGTGGCAGTAATAGTAATATTGTCAACTCTAATAAAAAAATTTCCCATGAAGCAAATGAGAGAATCTCTTCTTTAAGAAAAGGCAGGATGAGGTTGTCAGCACCTAACTGGGCCTTAGTGTTAAATTATTATAATATCTTTAATAATTATTTAATATTTAATATATGTTCTCCCTTCACTAGGTAACTGAAGCACAACTCTAAATGGCAAGGAAGATAGACCTTTAAAAAATAGAGGGTATTTCTCAGGGTACCTTGGTGGTTTAGTTGGATAAGTGCCTGCCTTCAGCTAGGGCATGATCCCGCCTGGGGTCCTGGGATTGAGCCCCACATTAGGCTCCCTGCTCAGTGGGAAGCCTGCTTATCCCTCCCCCTCTGCCTCTTCTCTTTGCTTGTTCTTTGTCTCAAATAAATAAATAAAATCTTTAAAAAAAATAAAAAATAGTGGGTATTTCTTGCCTATCTACCCAAATTCCCACTTCATTTTGAGAATATATTCCTCGTGTTATTATTATTAACTTCTGGAAGTTATATTTGATTCCTTATCAAACATATTTGATCATCATACACAGACCACAAGTCCACCTGGAAATCGTTCAGCATGTTTATTACATCATATATAATGGATAGCTCCATTCCTAGAAAAGGGAGCCAGGCTGAATTTAAAAATTGCTAAATAAAAGAAACATTTCAGACGGAAGTCTTTTAAATACAACTGAGCATAGAAGAGAAGGTATCTGTTTTTTTTTTTTAAGATTTTTTTCTTTAAAGATTTTACTTATTTATTTGACAGAGAGAAACACAGCCAGAGAGCGAACACAAGCAGGGGGAGTGAGAGGGAGAAGCAGGCTTCCCGCTGAGCAGGGAGCCAGATGTGGGGCTCGATCCTGGGTCTCCAGGATCATGACCTGAGCCGAAAGCAGTTGCTTAACCAACTGAGCCACCCAGGTACCCAAGATTTTATTTATTTATTTGACAGAGAGAGAGATCACAAGTAGGCAGAGAGGCAGGCAAAGAGAGAGCAGGAAGCAGGTTCCCTGCAGGGCAGAGAGCCCAATGCAGGCCTAGATCCCAGGACCCTGAGATCATGACCTGAGCTGAAAGCAGAGGCATTAACCCACTGAGCTGCCCAGGTGCCTTCTTCTAGGCCTCTAAACTGACAGAGCCAAAGAATGTGAATGCATGTATAATAACCTGGGTATAGAAATGAGAGTATAAATATTCCTATATGTAAACATCTGCATCTATATTAATCTAAACATAGTTCTTAATATTTCCAGCCCTAATCCATTACCATAATGATCATTCTAGCCTCTTTCATTTACATATCTGTAACCTCCCACTCTAAATGTAAGAAATTTGGCACTCACCATCTGACATAACTGTTTAATTCCCTTAGGAAACAACTTTGTCAACAAGAATACAGTTCTAAATGCAATCACTTTTGCCTTTGGTTTTATAATGTCTGCTCATTTCCAACATTAGTTAGGCCAGTATCTTTTCTCCCAAGTCATTCAAACATTTGTAATAATACATTTAGAGGTTTTTTCCTGCATATTGCATTCCACCCTGAGATTCTCCAGTGCATTCTGCAATTTGCAAATGGTAAGGTTTGATTTTTTGCTATAAAGGTGTATAGAATTTGGCAAATGCTTCATAGATCACATTCACTATTACAGTATAATACAAAATAGTCTTAACCAGCTTATGAAATCTCTTTTGTTTCTCCTACTCAATACTCTCCCAATTTCAAACCCCTGATCACCACTGATCATCTTACATCTCTATGGTTTTCCTCCTCCAGAATGCCTTTCGAAATATGTAGTGGTTTTAGACATACTACTTTCATTTAGCATTGTGTCCTTAAGATTCACCCATGTCCTTCATTGTTTGGCAGTGCAGTGCTTTGACAGTGCGAAATACACCACTGTATGGATGTACTGCAGGTTACTTGTACATTCACCTTTTGAAGGACCTCTTTACAGGTTCAATTTTGTGTGTGTGTGATTATGAATAATGCTGCTATACATTCATATGGAAATTTTTGCATGGAACTAATTTTTAATCAGTTGGATAAATACCTAGGAGTACAACAAGTGGATTGTATGGTAAAACTATGTTTCACTTTGGAAAAACTGTCTAATAATTTTCTACAGTGGTTATACCATTTTGCATTTCCTATGAACAGGTTTTTGCTTCTCTCCATAAATGCCAGTAGTTGATATTATTTTTGCTTTTTGCCATTGTGATAGGTATGTAATAATCTTTCATTTTTGTTTTAACTTCAATTTCCTTAAGACAAATAATGTTGGACAACTTTTTTATATGCTTATTTAGCATTTGTCTATGTTCCTTATTTAAGTATCTATGGAGATCTTTAGCCAGCTTTTATTTTTATTTTTTTTTACTATTAAGAATTATGTATTCTGGATCAACTTCTTTGTCAAATATATGCTTTGCAAACATTTTCTCCTAGTTGTGAGATGTGTCTTTCATTCTTCTTACAACTTCTGAATTGCAGAAATTTGGAATACAGAGAAAATCTTTTTTTTCTTTCACAGAAAATTATATCATTGTTGGATCTTATGTCTATCAGCTCCAGGTCTTGTCATTTTTTATTTTATTCAAAAACAATACAGCTTCTTCATTTTACATTTAGATCTATGACCCATTCTGAATTAACTTCTGCATAAGTTGTAATATCTGTGCCCAGAGCAATATTTTTCTGTATGAATGTCCAATTGCCTCAGAATGACCAAATGATAAAAATGATTAAATGATAAAAGCCAGCCTTTCTTCATTGAATTACTTTTTCAATTGAACTGGATTTGTTCCTTTGGTGAAGAACAGTTGACTATAATTTCAGTTTAAGTATGAACTTTCTAATTTGTTCCAATACCCCATGTCTATTTTTTCACCAGTACATAAACTAAGAGTAAACCTTGAAATTGGGTAGTTCAAGCACTCCAGGTCATTTCTTCTTTAGTGTTTGTTAACTATTCTGGTCCCTTGCCTTTCCATATGAACTTTAGAATCAGTATATTGATATCCATAAAATAATTTTCTGGGTTTCTGACTGGTATCGTACTGAATCTATAGATCAGGTTGAGAAGAACCAACATCAAAATAATACTGCATCATCTAATCCATGAACATGGATATATTTGGAAGATCTCTGAATTCGTATCACTGTGTTATAGATCCTCATGTAGGTCCCACACTTACTTTGTTAGATTTATACCTGAGTGTTCCATTTTTTTACATGTTACTTCACATATTTTTTTAATTCCAAATTCCAGTTGCTGCTATATAGGAAAGCATTCTTTTTTATATTACTTTCTATCTTTTGACCTTGTTATACTCACTTATTAGTTCCAGGAATTTTCTGTCAGGATTTTGGATTTCTACATAAATGATCATGCTATATACAAATAAAACCAGTTTTTTCATTCCAATCTATATATTTTCCCTTATTTGCCTTATTTCACTAGCTAGGATTTACAGTATGATATTAAATAGGTATGGTGAGAAGGGATATTCATTCCTTATCCCTAATCTCAAGAGTTAAACTTCTGGTTTCTCACTATTCAATATGATGTTAGCTATTAAGATTTTTGTATATACTTTTTACCATATGGAAGATGTTCTCTTATATTTGTAGTTTAATGGACATCCTTATCATAAATTGGTATTAGATTCTGTCTAATGTTTTTACCATCAATTGATATGAGCATATGATGTTCTTTTTGATATAGTGGATTCTACTGATTGATTTTTGAATGTTTAACTAGCCTTGCATACCAGTAATAATCTCACATAGCATAGTGTAAAATAATTCCATTACAAAATAACACTATTTCTTTTCATGGTCTCTCTAGGTAATCTACAGCATGACCATTTCCATTCTCCTATCCTATGTGACGTATCTGTTGTTAATTTCACTTATCCATATGACATGATCATTACATACAATGATAGTGTTACTTTCAAAGAGCTGTTATTTTGTAGATTACCAAGAAAAAGAAAATGTAAAGATTTTAATTTATCTTCATTTATTCCTTCTAGGATGTTCTTTCTTTCATTATTAAGTTCAGGTCTCTGATCTGTTTCATCTTCTGCCTGAAGAAAAGCTTTTATCATTTTTTGTATAGCAGATCTATTGATAATGAATTCTTTCAGTTTGTCCTTGTCTAACAAAGTCTTCCTCTTTTACTTTTGAAAATAAATTTTCTAAGGAATTCTGTATCAGTTTTTACTTTTCTTAATTCTTTAAATACTCTGCTCTTTTATTTCTTGCATGTTTTCTAACAAAATGTCCACTGTTCCTCCATCATTCTCTTTCAAAAATTATCTCTTAGTGTTTGGTTTCCTACAGTTTAAATATAGCTAGTCTAGATGTAGTTTTTGTTGTTGTTTTTGTTATTGGTTCTGCTTGATGTCCTCTGAGTCTTTAAAATTTGTATTTTGGTATTTGTTATTAATTTTGGTAACTTCTAGTTCATTGTTACTTCAAGTATTTTTTTTCTTTCTCATTTTCTCTTCCTTCTACTTCTGATATCTCAGTTTGAAATGTTTCTATTGATCTATCTGCAGGTTACTGATTCTGACTTCAGTTATACCCAGTTACTGATAAGGCTATCAAAGGCATTCTTCACTTATGTTACAGTGATTCTGATTGCTAGCATTTCCTTTTGACTGTTTCGTAGAACTCTCATGTTTCTACTTAAATTATCCATCTAAGTTTTCAGAATCTCTACTTTTTCATTAATAACAAATTTATCTTCTACTTCCTATCTGATAATATATATATATATATATTTTTTTTTTTCATATCCAAGTCTCCTTCTAAAGATCTCTTCAGTCTGTGTCTGTTTGTATGTGTGTATTCTGCCTTTGGCATGCCTTGTAGTATTTTCTCTGGAAAGCCAGACCATGTTGTATTTGGATAACAGAAACTAAGGTAAATAGGTCCTTAGTGTGAGTATTCCTGTTAATCTTTGTATGTGTTATTTATTTACTTATTGCAGCTATAAGTGCCAGAACTTGGAATTATTCTAGTACTCTTGTTTTGTCTCCCCATTGACACTGGACCTGTGTTACTATTCAGAAAGAATCTGTGTCTTACATCTCTTTCAGGTGTGATTCATTGTTATTATACAGGAACATTGTTGGTATAATGGTCAGGTGTGAGGAATGATATGTGTTCCATAGCCTAATTAAATCTCAGTCCTTTGGTGGGCCTTTGTCTCTGGTCTGTGATCCTCACAAATGGTACTTCTCTTGTATGGTTTCTCTCCCTATGTCAGTGATACAGGAAAGCTGGGGCGGGGGGCGGGCGCTGAAGCTACAAAATGCCCTTCCTGCCTTTATTATAGAAAGGGTTTTGTGTATTTTTCATAAGGATTACACAGAAGGTTCTTCTGAGGGGTCCTTTTTTAGATATTTACTTGAGAACCTGGTAGGGTTCTTGGAGTTAAATCCCAAAGAAGTATAAGAAGTTGCCTAAGACTCAAGTTTCATATTTTATGCTGTTCCACAGTCAGCCTCTACCAATTTCTCCACATTACATTAAAGTGTCTCTCCCAGTTTATGGTTCCACTATCCTCTGCTCCAAATCTTGGCTAGGACTCTGAATTTGCCTGTCTTCTTCGATTAGGTAGCATGACAATATCCATGTAAACTAATTTCTTTTTTGTTTTTTTAAGATTTTATTTATTTGACAGAGAGAAACACAGCCAGAGAGGGAACACAAGCAGCGGGAGTGAGAGAGAGAGGGAGAAGCAGGCTTCCCGCCGAGCAGGGAGCCCGATGTGGGGCTCGATCCTGGGTCTCCGGGATCATGACCTGAGCCGAAGGCAGTCGCTTAACCAACTGAGCCACCCAGGTGCCCATGTAACTAATTTCTATAAAATATTTTACCTTTCAATCTGTCCAGCTTTTTCTTATAAGGCAAGCAAGACTACTTTTAAGGGTTTTTTTTACATGTCAGAACTAAAAGTCTTGCTTTACTTTTGAAAAAATGTTGATGCAGGTCCCTGGGTGACTCAGTTGCTAAGCGTCCGCCTTCCTCTCAAGTCATGAACCTGGGGTACTGGGATTGAGCCCAGCATCAAGATGCCTGCTTCTCCCTCTCTCACTCCCCCTACTTATGTTCCCTCTCTAGCTGTGTTTCTTTCTGTCAAATAAATAAATAAAATCTTTTTTTAAAAAATGTTGATCTAGTTTATACAATGGAGTAGAGGACTATTAAAATGTTAAATGCTATAAACACTAGGTCTCTTGGGGCGCCTGGGTGGCTCAGTTGGTTGGGCGACTGCCTTCGGCTCAGGTCATGATCTTGGAGACCGGGGATCGAGCCCCGCATCGGGCTCCCTGCTTGGCGGGAAGCCTGCTTCTCCCTCTCTCACTCCCCCTGCTTGTGTTCCCTCTCTCGCTATGTTTCTCTCTGTCAAATAAATAAATAAAATCTTAAAAAAAAATAAAAAAAATAAAAAAAAAATAAACACTAGGTCTCTTGAAGATTTCAGTTTTCTACAATTACATATCATGCCATTTAAATTATTATGGAATTTTCATTTGTCCTGCAACATAAAAATCTTGAGATTCAGATATATTCTACAACTTCAAATTCTTATAAAAGTAACATGATAACCAAAACATGAACAGTTGAATTATTATTTATAACAAAGTTCTCTACATAGCTAATAATCAACAAAATATGATACAACATTCTTTATTACAAAGTTTTAACTGTAAGAACTTCTTAAAAATGTATCTTATACATTGTCAGTATTTACAACTATTTTTTATTAGTAGTACTAAGGTAGGAGTAGACATAGAGTATATTTCTATGTAATATCTGAGACATTCAATTAAAATGTTATGTTACTATAATAGACCCAAGAAGCTATGTAAATAATATTATTCTCAGAATATTTTATTAATTAAGAAAATTACCATATTAAAATAGTGATTTCTATTTTTTCATCACTATGAAACATTCAGCCAATTTGTTTGCAAACTTATGCTAAAATTTCTGGAAAATACTTGATGCTCTGGAACAAACAGTTGATTATATCAAAAATTATACTATTTCAATTAAGGATTAGATAAGAACAGGGGAAAATGCTGTTATATTATAATTTATAATATTTTATTAGTGTTGTTAAATAACTAAGCTCTTACCATTTATCCCCAAAATTATAAACATTTTAAGACTTAATCATGGCTTTTTTTAAATGAAATATTTTATTAATTTATTTGAGAGAGAGAGAGAGCATGGGAAGTGGGGCCTGGGGGAGAGGAACAAGCAGACTTCCTGCTAAGCATGGAGCTAGATGCAGGGTTCAATCCCAGGACCCTGAGATCATGACCTGAGCCAAAGTCAGATGTTTGACTGAACCACCCAGAAGAACTTAATCATGGCTTTTAAAAACATAAAATAAAATGTTTGGGCTTTGACAACTTGAATGGACTAGATGTTAAGGGCATAATTTTTATACTATCTTGTAACAGTGTAAGTTCTTATTTTAAATATTTTTAAACTGTGAAAATTGCTATATATGTTTTATAGAGAATGTTTAAAGTTGATATACAATTGACTGAAAAGCAAAAAATTATTAAATATAATGAATTACAATGAATGGAAAACTAAGAAACCACTTCCAGTCACAGACTAAATATAGCTGAAAGGGAAAAATGTGCTGAATTATTTTAACAAGCCATGGTCAATATGCAATACTTTACATTCAAATGCAGACTATAAACTAACGACAGAAATCATGCATGAATGCAAAATAAATATGACCTGAATTTCAATAGCCAAGAAAAAATAACAGAGGATATGAATAAAATAATTAGACATTTCAATATTTCATACTTTGAATATGGCTTTATAAGACAAAGTCAGAAAGTTCATCTATTACTTGGTTACTTGTACTTAAAATGTTATAGCCTTCCTGGTGTCCTTTTGCCACCAGGAAAAGAGCAACCATTAAAAGTTAATGCAGTTCTTTGGGCCTTTGGTATGCCTCTATACTGATAAAAAAAAAAAGAAAGAAAGAAAGAAAGAAAGAAAGAAAGAAAGAAAGAAAGAAAGAAAGAAAGAAAGAAAGAAAGAAAAAGAAAAAGGGACAAAAGAAACAAAACCCATCACCAAAATAAGATAGTTTCATTGACTGCAAGGACAGGTGGGTACCTTCCTATTGCAGCAAAATGTTTTTAAAATAAAACATTTATTGTAGAGACTTCAAAAAATATTTTTAAATTTAAACAAATGTGGGAGAATAGTTTTTTAAATAGAGTGATAAAGAAACTGGTGATCTTCAAGTCTTATGTGAAAATATAAAGAAATCTGTGCCTTATAGTTTAAGGGAAAACATTAAAATTCAGTCTCTCTATTCATCTCCAATAAACCAATCAAAGGACAACAAATGAAACAACCTACTATGTACCCATAAATTATACTTAAAAAAATGAGGATTTCCATAAACCCCAATATTAATGGTAAGGAGGGAAATAAGCATTTGAAACCAACCAGGCTAGCTATAGATAACACCTCAGGGCAAAGTGACAGGAGGAAATTATGTAGGAAAAGAAGAATTTAGCCATACTGCAGGGGTTATAGAAAAAAAAAAAATCACTGTGAAATAGGAACACAACTTGAGTGGGAAGATACTGACCACATTACTGAGACCTGGTATATGAGAGTACTAGTTATTGGGGAAACAACAGTAAGAGGTTTGACAGCGTATGTGACCAGAGTTACATTTGAATGTGTTCTTTTCTTCTCTAATATTATTGCTTTTTGGCTCTTTCAGTGAAGGGAATTAGGACACCTATACCTTTACCTTACCTGTATTTGTATCTCTATCTTCAGTGACTCACTTGTCCATATTTTATGTTTATGCCTCATAAATATCCTCTGTAAAGACTCACAATTTGAAAACTTTCTCTCTCCATAAGAAAAGAGTCTTACTTATTGGGCCTAACAGATTTTCCCTAGCACAAGGTCCCAATTAGAGCCTTGTAGTTTCTAGGAAGTGGCTTATCCCTGAAACTCTTTCCTAGTACAAAGGCTTCAATAAATATTGTAACCAAACTATGGGGAACTAAGGCATAAAAAACATACATAAACTTAAAGTCTTAATCCTGAGATCTGACTAAAGATTGAAGGAACTATACCAATAGATGAAAAAATACAAGCCAAATTTAGAAATTAAACTGGAGTTTGATTATAAGTGAAGTTGCTTCATTTTACAAAATTCTATGTTATAAGGCTACAGTTTTCAGAGGCTGGTTTATAGATCTCTTTAATCCTAATTTCCTGGAATAGAGGTCTTTGGCACCACTTAAGTCCTACAAAATCAAATTTCTTTTTTTTTTTTTTTAAGATTTTTTATTTATTTATTTGACAGAGAGAAACACAGCGAGAGAGGAAACACAAGTAAACGGAGTGAGAGAGGCTTCCCGCTGAGCAGGGAGCCCGATATGGGGCTCGATCCCGGGTCTCCGGGATCATGACCTGAGCCGAAGGTAGCCGCTTAACCAACTGAGCCACCCAGACGCCCCCAAAATCAAATTTCTAAAGATGAAATAGAGGAATCTGGATTTAGGAAGATTCATAGTTGATTCTTTAGGATGAGAAAGTTGGACAATGTGGTAAATTCCTTTTTAAGGGCCACTCAGACATTGTCTTGACTTCAAATGAGGTGAGGGCTTGATAACTAAACAGGCCATGAAGAAGTTAGAGGGCCTTGTTGTTTGTAGTGGAGAGAAAGTAAAAAAAAAAAAAAAAATTCTAAGAAATTTCTCTTGCTAAAAGAGTAACTGATTTTTCCTCATGACTGCTACTATATGAGAAAAAAATGGGTCATTACCTAAAATTGAGTAGTTCCTTCCTCAGTGCTCTAAGAACAGCTGGTAACTGAGTCTTTTCTCAAACAAGAGCCTCTCACAGTCTGTTACTGGCGACTGTAATGAGTTAACCCCTCTTATGCACCATCTGACAGCATCCCCTCTCCCACACATAGGCCAAGAAGATGTGGGGATTTGGACCCAATGCTTTATATGACTATATTATAAGAAAAGATTAAGTCATTACCTAGTCATACTACAATTCTACTCAAATACAAAGAGGATAATTTTATTACAAATTGCATCTATTGAAAGAAAGTAAGCATTCTTTTTTCATAATAACACCTACTCTGAAACATTATTGTTTCAGAAACAATATATAAACTATTGCAAATATATACTCTGAATTTCCTGAAGAATACTAATAGTCTCTATTTTGTCTGCAGACACCTATTTCAATATCTTCTCTCTCTCTCACTAAAGCCATGAATCCAAGTATAACTGCTAGTATAAAGTTCTAACAATAAGAAGGAGTCAATGTAAATTTACTAAAAGCTTAATGCCAACTTCTTCCCAATCCTATTCACTTATAATCATTAAGTTCATTTATTTCTTGAACAGATTCTTTTTTTTTTTTTCTTGATTGCTAACACCTTTTTAAAAAATGTGTGTCAGGTTAGATTATCCTCTGCTCAGAGTTCTTCAGTGGCATCCAATTCCAATATAAAACAAGTTCTTAATACAGATATATAAGGTCCTATATGACCCGACCTCTGCTGTGGCTCTGACATGATGTCCTATCACTTGTTCTACTTTAGCCATCCACTATTTCTCAAATAATCCAGCGACACCTCTCCAAAAGGACTTAATATCCAGTTTCTCCTGCCTGAAACACTCTTTCCTCAGAGCTAATGGCTCAAGCTTTTACTTTTTATTTTTGTTTTCTTAAATACCACTTCCTTAGTGAGCAACACAGTATTTCCTTTTCCTCTTCTTAGCACTTAGTGATATCAAATTGATGATAGAGGGACAATAGATATATTTTATCTCTCCTCCTCTATAATATAAATTTCATTAGGACAGGAAAATATGCCTTTTGTCAGTTTTTTTTCCCTTTTATCTCGAGCACTTAAAGTAATGCCAGGCTCATGGTAGAAATTCAAGAATTATTTGGTAAATAAGTGAATGTTATAGTTTTAGACTATAACACTAAATGACTTGAGAAAAATCGTTCCTTGAAGTATAAGAATAAAGCTATAATCTCCAGTGATTTTACAACAGATAGAAACATTTTACTCTGTGACAAAACTCCACTGAATTTTTATTTTAAGAGACATCTAATTGAGAGGAACAATCTGGTTATCTGATTTTGTTTATTTGTTTAGCTTAGTGGTAAGTCTCACAATTATTATAAAAACAACCAATTCTATCATGTCAAAAATGAATAAAATTTTCTTAGAATAAAAAAATACACAGGTCACCTGGTAGAAATTATATGTGACACATTTTCTGTAAAATGAAAAGATGCAAGACAACTGGACTATGGTCTTTGAGATATGATATTTGGCATAAATTTTTGGCTTGCTGAATTCTTAGATATCATCAACTCAGGACAAGTGGTTTTGTCGTATCACTGCTAAACAACTATATATGAAAACACCACAAATTTCCCAATCAAAACTGTTTTAAAATTTAGTAAGCTAATTTGATAACAACATGGTATTATAATAGAAATGATACTTATAATGATTGTCCACCCTTAAATTTATTCATTTAGATTAAGATTTTGTACACATACATACACAGACATACTGTACTACTTATGCTGCAAAATTTAAAGTAAATCATACAAATTAATATTTATTAAAACAATTATTTAGGTGTCCCCAGTATCCACCACCAGGCTCTCCCATCCCTCTGGGGACACCTAAAGTGTGGAGCACTGGGTGTGGGGAATGGGGAATGAATCTTGGAATACTGGAAAAAACATTTTAAGTAACAATAAAAAAAATTATTTTAAATATAAAGTATTTTATACTACTACAATATATGTGCATGCGTAAATACAATGTAAATTATAATGAAAATTTTGATTTCCCTAAATGTCTTGATCTCTTAAGTGAAAAGAAAGAATGTAAAAAGCATACAATAATTATAAGACTAAAATATATTTTAAGGAAATTACTAATGTGAAAATTAATTTTTACACTACAGTAGTATTTTCTGAATAATCATTTCTATTTAAAATATTTTTTATATTTTGCTGATTTCTTTCTTTATTATGCTGTTAAAAATAAATAAAATAATTTTTAATGTTATAGTTACACTGAAAAGATGATGAAAAGTAAAATAGGTAACACCCTGATATACAGTCATACAAATATGGTTGGAAACACCCTATTATGAAATGCGAGGAATGGGGCACCTGGCAGATGGCTCAGGTTATGATTCCGGAGACCCAGGATCGAGCCCTGCATTGGGCTCTCTGCTTGCCGGGAGGCCTGCTTCTCCCTCTCTCACTCCCCCTGCTTGTGCTCTCTCTTTCTAGCTGTGTTTCTCTCTGTCAAATAAATAAATAAAATCTTTAAAAAAATGAAATGTGAGGAACAGCGTAATAATTTTGATGAAAAATCCAGATTAACAATAATTTCAGTGTTGTATGTTTTAGCATTTAAGCTGATACTACTAAATTGAATCCTTCATATTATTGGTTTAGTTGATCAGTATTTGGTTGTGTCTACAGACATATGACCAATGGCAGAATCACTAAGAATGATGGGAGTTTGGAACAGCAATAAGACAATAAATGCACCAAATGGGTACATACATATACCATCATGATCACATAATGAGATCACTTTCAAAGAGATATTTGGCATTTTTTTATTTCCCTTCTTTTTTATCATTTAGCATTTTCCAAGATTCCATTAATTGAAATCACTGGAGATACAGGGAATAACAGGCTTTAGTTTAGTTAAAAATTACATGCAGATTTTACCAACAATTCTACTAGTGAACTCCAAAGACAAGCAATGATTCATCATCTTTCTTTCCCACCCAAAACACTATTTCTACTCTGTGACTTATTTTCTTGTTGACTCCCCATAAATCTGACTAACAACAAGATTTATTTGACATTCCCTAGTAGATCATTACTTTGTACACTAATCAACCCTTACACTGTCAAAGAGTGGTGGTGATTATTTTATGCAGTAATCAACTTGGTTTTAGTATGTTCTGAATATACAAAACAGATGGGAGAAAATTAAATGTTACTATTTGTAAAACTTCCATTAAGGAAAAAAATCAACTAAAACAACACAGGGAAATAAACTGCTACTCAATACATATGGTTACCTATTAGCAAGCTGTGTCATGTTACTATATTTATGTAAAAATAATTAAAGGAATAATGTTATAAATGGACACATAACAGAAAATGTATAAATAATAATATTTCCATATATTCCTAAAAACAGAAAATACATAAAAATATATTAATATACTTACCATGATTTACTATTTTATTAAAATATCTTGAAAGAAGCCTTTTCATTCTGTTGAAATATAACACTACAGAGTGAGTTAAGTGCCCTAGATGCCCCATTTTTTACCTACTCTTTCAACTCTATAATTAAACAAGTGCTACATATAATTAAATTTTTCTACCACTAGAACCAGAGTCATTAAGTTACCAATAAAAAGATTACACAGATTCTCAAGCTGTACCTTAATAATATCAAGAATCACTTTTAAACATTCTATGTGGAGAAAGGCACTCAAATAAATGCCGTAGAATTTTTATTAGATATTCATATTTTAGTGCCTTTGATTATCCATTGGCTAAATAAGATTTCTTATTTATTATGTGAGAAAAACATAGGTCTCTTCAAATTCTGTAGGAATTAATTTTTTTAATGGAAAAACTGCAACAGATGTTCCACATTTATTAGTTTTCCCCTTTCTGATATATATATTAAATAACATTTTTGGAGGATAGAATAGAAACTGAGAAATTGCTTTGCTTCATTATTATTATTTTGTTGTTGTAGGTATGTGATATTTTCTTATGGTCAAAGCCCTGGTAAACTAATACATCCTTGTTTATAGACAAACAAGTATAAGGAATATAAAACATCTTGTCAAGTGCAGGTGTTCAGAAAATGCCTTATTTGGCTTTTTAATCCATATCTGAGGTTTCAGGCAGTATTTTTTTGTACTGTACTGTACTGCTACGTTCTTCATCTCCTACTTTGCTAATAAATACTACTGTTACAAGTTTATACTTATTTGTGCAAGTCTTTAATGAGAATGGCATAATGTAGAATATTCAATTTCAATTCAACCTCCATTGCTTTCCTCTCCCGCCATTCCAGGCAAAGAAGCTAAGTCATATGTGGTGAGACAATCACTGAGACATTAATTTATGATTTTTCCCAATGCTGTCAATGTATGTAATGAATAAGATGTGATCTTAACTCTGCTTTCCTCAAGGGTCTATTAATGTCCTTAAAAAACACACTAGTATCTTAACAAAAGGCAAAGTTCGTCTATCATTTGTATAAGCAGAAGGAAGGGTAGCTAGATAGTGTCCAACAGGCACTGGGAAGAGGAGGAAGTGCTTGTGGGCCACAGTCCCTAACAAGTTCCTGGGGCTGACTGTGTGGTGTTGTCTACTGCTTGGCTATGCTCAGCATGCCCTAGCAGTCAGCCCTGAAAAGATTATTGGATTTAAACCAGGGGAAAAGCCATCTTCAAAGTAGCCTGGATCAATGAGCACATCACTTGGGATCTGTATGATAGACTGAAGGAAAGTCTTCCCTCGAAGGTTGTAAGTAAGATTCTAGGGAAGAAATTTTTCCCACTTCATTCAATTTTACAACTGAAAATGAATTTCATCCCAGCCTGGACAATAGGTGCATTCAGCAGCTTAAATAGGGTTTCAAGAAATAAACAGATATAGTGTTTATTTTTTGCACTATCGAATATTTATTGCACGATTAAGTTGTAATTCCTTTGATTTGTAATAGTCTTCTGATTCATTCAAATGGCACTGCATAGAAACATTGTGGAGAAAAAGTAGAGGTCAGTAGAGTAAAATGTGATTTCTTTAGATTACATTTCTCTTTGTCCTCTGCAGAAAGTGAGATAGATAGATGCTTCTGTCCCAGCGACAACCCGAGGAAATTGGGCCATGGGTCGCAGCAGAGAAGGACACAAATGAGGATATACAAAACTGAGGTACAACATCTGATCAGATTATACAGAAGTAATCTAAAACAGAATACTGTTTTCTACTTTTATTACAGAAGACAGAATATGGATTCATCAAAATGTGTGTGTGTGTGTGTGTGTGTGTGTGTGTCAGGGGGGTAAATGTCAGAAAGCCCAATATTTACTTGGAAGATGTATAGATGAGTCTTATCATTATTAAAATATTTTTAACCAGTATACCTTATTGCCTGGCCCATGACAGATAGTTATTTATTCTATATATTTATGCTGAGACTCTAAAAGGGCAACAAATTTTTCAGGCTTTCAAAGGACAATAAAATCAAGCATTAGCCTTGGGTATTAAAAGTAGTCCAGTTGAGCTTTTCAGATCAAGCTTAAAATTTCTTCTTCTTCTTTTTCTTCTTCTTCTTCTTCTTCTTCTTCTTCTTCTTCTTCTTCTTCTTCTTCTTCTTCTTCTTCTTCTTCTTTTTTTCTATTTTAGTGCTTTGGAGAATGTATACTTGTCCATTAAAACATTAAGACTGAATATACAATGTAGTTCATTGTGCTATTCCATTAGCTCAGCACTTACGGAATTAGAGGCATGTGACATTTGGCTAATTAAGAAAAAACATAAATGAAAATGTTTGATGTGAATAGATATAATTTAATTCTAGCATTCAAAAATCACTACGGCACTTCTACAAATCTACAATTTTTACTTTTATAATATCAAAATTGCATTAAAATTTAATCTGGAGAAGTCTATATTGATCAGTTAATCAAACTCCCTCACTTTATAGATCCAGAAACTGAAACATAGTAATACATAATGAAGTTATTTTCTATCAACATTATAATTTTCCTTTGGTAAAAATACCATATTTCATATATTTTTAATTAAGAAGAGTATTGAACATTATTGGAAAGAGTTTGAATCCTATATGCAAGTTAGATATCATAAATTAGATGGAAGTTTAATCAAACCTACCGAAGGATCTAATACTTTACATTATATTTGTACTTAATTTTTTAATGCAGAAGAGATTTCTGAGTCACATTCAACAAAACTCTTTTTGCAGTGATAAAAGTGGAGAAAAGGTGAGTAGATTGTACAAGAGAACCTGCAGGCCCTCCACTCACACTCTACAAAAACATAATAGATGCACAGATTTTTATTAAATACCTACGACAATGTCAATTAATTTCTTATAACCACAATGAGTTTAAATTTTTCAGTTTTTGAACCTCTTGTTCCATTCTTTTCTCTAATGAATTTTCTATATTTTCTTACAATTTTTAATATCTGAGAGATTTCACACTATTTATATTTGAATAGAGTTTTATAATCAAGATAAATGTTCTCAGTTCAATTCCTTTTTTATATTCATGAACACCTGCATTCTCTCATATTTTAAGCTTTCTTACAGTTTTTCTCTTTGCCATTTGTTATTAATAAGATAAACTGCTTTCCACCTCCCAAAGAAGTCACTCTCTCTCCTGCTTCTGTGTTTAGCTGTTCTCTGCCCTATCTCTAGAATTATTTTCCACCAAAAGTCACTTCCTCCATCATGATTTTCTCAATGCCTTCAGATAGAAGTATCTGCTGCTCCATTAGGTATTTGTAGTCTCTTTGCTCTGAGTTTTAATATCATTCATGGGACCATGTCTGGTATAAAGGTACATAAAATATATTGATTATAATATATCAACATTTGATTGCTATCACAAATTGAGAAAACATATGTTGTTTCTACTATACATTATTTTTTATTATGTCTTTTCTGTGCTGAAGCTACAATAAGAAGAGCAAACTAAATATAAATTAAGAACATCAAATAAATATGTATTTTAAAGGAGTAGATACTAAGAGACAATTTATAAGGGTTGCCTACAAGCATTGCTCTATGAAACAAATGCATCTAAAGAGTACAATGGGTTAATTGTTGCAGATGCTATATTGTGCCAAAAATGCCTCCTCTTTAGAACCCAAATGTTCATTTCCCAGCTGCCAGAAGTGTGACTATTGATAGGTCATAGGACACTCCCTCTTAGGAATTATTCTCTGCCAAACAGAGCTGTCTCACCTAATTTTATGTCCCATCACTATGTGCATATTTGCCAATGATGGGGCAATATTGGAAATGTGAGGGCACAGGATCCCTTACCTCAGGACAATTCTCAGTGCTCATGCAGCTGTATGGCTCCCCGGGTGGCATCAGCTGAAGCCTCTGTTGTGACCATATCCCAGTTTTACTGATTTCTATACCACCTTGCTTCCTTCACTCCCACATAGGTAATGTCCCCGAGAACATTCCTCAGTAAATTCCCTGCACTCAAACCATCATGCTATAAGCTGTCTCCCAGGAAATCAGACTTCACCAAATCAAAGTACTTTATGAGAGAATCTGTCAGTTTTGAAAACCTGCTGAACCCAGAATGGCAGCCAACAATTCCTCCCGGTGGTACTATTCAAGAAAGGCCTTTGAGATTGTACTCTCATTTTCTTCTCCTCAGCTCATCCTATACCATCCTACAATTAGCTAAGTTAGAGAAAAGGATAGGACTTCCAGATGGGAAGGAAGGAAGGAAGGAAGGGGGGGTAGGAAGGAAAGGAGTTAGGGAGGGAGGGAGGAAGGAAGAAGGAGAGGAAGGAAGGTAGGAGGAGAGGGAAG
>PITA01006977.1:0-23735 GCA_004023965.1 Spilogale gracilis | reverse complement strand
AAATGTGTCATACTACACTAAAGCAGTCATATTATTTATAAACAGAGACTACTTTAGGGGCCATTGTGACCAGACAACTTGTCACCATCTGACCAGTGAAGTCATGGATTGTCTGGTATCCAACCCAGGCAGATGTAATAAACAAATTTCAGAGAAAGTAAAACAATGGAATTGTGTTCTGTTGCATTCAGCACCCAACATGTTCAATCCTGTGGACTGCATGTGGAAATAAGGCAAAACAAAGCACTGATGTTGGGATCGAGTTCCACATTAGGCTACCTGCTCATCAAGGAGTCTGCTTCTACCTCTCAGTCAGCCTGCTGCATGCCCCTGATTGTGCTTTCTTGCTCTCTCTCTCTCTCTCTCTCTCTCTCTCTCTCTATTTGTCTCTGGCAAATAAATAAAAACTTAAAAAAAAATTTCTTCTGAAAAAGTTGTTTCATTCTCCTACATAATGTCATATTCTTCATGTCTGGAGAACTGTGACCTTTCTGAGCATTTTACATGACATATTTTTTAAACTTACAGAAAAAGAATAAATAATTACTTAGAATCTACAGGCAAGTTCTATTGAGATGCTTTTGTTAAGTTCTTCTGAAGTGCAGGGACAAGAATTGGATCATACTTGCAACACTTAATTGATAGAGAAGACTAAAATAGGAAGTAACTACAAATTAATGACTGATACTTAAAAGAAAATTGATCTCACTTCCTTAAACACAAGAATATATATACATCTATATATATATGTTAAAGTCCAATGTCGACCACCTTCCCAAAGAGAAGCCAAGGACGCTCAGGATAATTCAAATCACACCAAGGTTTATTTCTAGCTAGCTAGGGTCCAAGCATCTGCCTGGCACAGCAGGTTTCAGCAAGGACCCCGAATGCAATGGTCTAGGGGTTTATATGCATTTCAAACAGCAAGCATGAGTCACACAGTAATTTTCTCAGTTGGGTGAAATAACACTTTAGCCCCCTCCCCAGTTCCTGAATGTCCACACATTTCAGGCACTGGGGCAAGGAAGCAAGATGCACAGATGGTTCTTTGACTTAACTGCCCTCCTTTTGGTAAACACAGGCCTTGTAAAGGCATCAATCACCAGGGGGTCTTAGATATGTAGAGCCCTAAATCACCAGGGAGTTTCAGAGCCTGTTATGCTGGCCTTGAGGCTAAGCAGGCCCTATATATATACATATATATATATATATTTTTTTTTGTATATATATACATATATATATTTTTGTATATATATATATATATATATGTATATATATATACTTTTTGTATGGGTTTAAGATAATAAAGCCAGATATGTCAACAATTTAGAAAGATTAACCAAACAAATTTTAAGCTGTGAAATACATTTTCTCACTTCTTCAATTTTTTCCTACTGGAGAGGCAGTTACTACTTGTGGACATAAACATTGAGGAAAGGAGTCACATTTATCTTTGCATTAATAAAAGTCCTAGTCTGATACTTAAGTAAAGGAGATTTGACAACAGCTTATTTAAAAAAAAAAAAAAAATCATGAAAGATCCACAACTAATATCATCCTCAATGGGGAAAAACTGAGAACTTTTCCTCTACCATCAGGAACAAAACAAGGATGTTCACTCTCACCACTGTTACTTAACATAGTACTAGAAGTCCTAGCCTCAGCAATCAAACAACAAAAAAGAAATAAAAAATATCCAAAATGGCAAGGAAGAAGTAAAACTTCTATTATTCGCAGAGGGCATGATACTTTATATAGAAAGCCCAAAAGACTCCATCAAAAACTGTTAGACCTGGGGCACCTGGGTGGCTCAGTTGGTTAAGTGACTGCCTTCGGCTCAGGTCATGATCCCGGAGACCTGGGATCGAGTCCCATATCGGGCTCCCTGATCGGCGGGAAGCCTGCTTCTCCCTCTCTCACTCCCCCTGCTTATGTTCCCCCTCTGGCTGTGTTTCTCTCTGTCAAATAAATAAAATCTTAAAAAAAAAAAAAAAAAACCTGCTAGACCTGATAAACAAATTCAGTAAAGTCACAGGATACAAAATCAGTGTCCAGAAGTGTGTTGCATTTCTACACACCAATAAAGAAGCAGTAGAAAGAGAAATTAAGGAATTGATCACATTTATAATTGCACCCAAAACCATAAGATACCTAGGAATGACCATAACAATATAGGTGAAAGATGTATACTCTGAAAACTATAAAGCATTGATGAAAGAAATTGAAGATGAGACAAAGAAATGGAAAAACAGAGGTGCCTGGCTGGCTCAGTTGGTTAAGCATCTGACTTTGGCTCAGGTTATGATCTCAAGGTCCTGGAATTGAGCCTTGTGTTAGGCTCCATGCTCAGCAGGGAGTCTGTTTCTCTCTCTCTCTCTTTCCCTTGCTCATGCTTGCATGCTCTTTCTCTCTCAAATAAATAAATAAAATCTTAAAAAAAGAAATGGAAAGACATCCCATTCTCATGGATGAGAACAAATATTGTTAAAGAGCCTACACTACCCAAAACAATCTACACATTTAATGCAGTCCTATCAAAATACAATAGCATTTTTCACAGAGATAGAACAAACAATCCTAAAATTTGTATGGAAACCCAACAGACTCCAAATAGCCAAAGCAACCTTGAAGAAGAAAAGCAAAGCTGGAGGTATCACAACTCCAGACAAAGCTATTACAAAGCTATAGAGATCAAAATGGTATGACACCGGCAGAAATAGAGACACACAGATCAATGGAACAGAACAGAAAACTCAGAAATAAACCCATAACTAAATGTGAATTAATCTTTGATGAAGGGAGCCCAGAGCCAGGCTGGCATCAACAGTTGAGTAAAAGCTCCTAAACTTGCCAGACTGGGTGTTCTGCCTGGGCTAGGCTAGAGTTAATAGCTGAGTGAAACTCCTCGTACCCGCCTATCTGGGCCTCTGCTCTTGCAAGACAAAGGCCAGTTAATCCTGTTCTGAAAAGACACATGCTGTACTCCCTAAAGAGCACTAATCACATTTATGGGCATGGGCTGTGCCTCCTTTGTTCTTTAATGATGGTAGCGTGGTAGGAACAAAGAGAAGCGTCATGGGGTCTGTTACCAGTAATTGGGAAAGAGATATATAGAACCACTATAGATGTTTTTGCAGATTATGCACTGCTCAGTATATAATGACTTGTAGCCCTAAATAAAATCTGCACTGTTTGGACGCAATTCACTTAGTCCCTCCCGTTCCCATCTCTTTTGTTCTTCGCCTCCATTTCACCATTTCCTTGCCCTTAGGTCTCTATTCCTGTTGCTGTGTCAGCCGCAACACTGACAAAACAGGAAAGAATATCCAATGGGAAAAAGACATTCTCTTCAACAAATGGTATTGAAAAAGCCAGATAGCAACATGCAAAAGAATGAAACTGGACCACATTCTTATGCAATACACAAAAAATAAATTTGAAATGGATTAAAGATGTAAATGAGAGACTGAAAACAAAGAAATCCTAGAGGAGAACTCAGAGAGCAACCTCTTTGACATTGGCCCTAGCAACTTCTTTCTAAATATGCCACCAGAGGCAAGGGAAACAAAAGCAAAAATACCTATGGGGACTAAATCAAAATAAAAAGCTTTTGCACAGCAAAGGAAATAATCAGAAAACCTAAAAGCAATCTACAAAATGGAAGAAGATACTTGTAAATACACATCTAATAAAGGTTAGTATTCAAAATGCATAAAGAATTTATCAAACTCAACACCCGGAAAACAAATAATTCACTTAAAAAATGGTCAGAAGACATGAATAGATATTTTTCCAAAGACATACAGAGGGCTAACAGACACATGAAAAGATGCTCAACATCACTCATCATCAGAGAAATACAAATCAAAACTACAATGAGATATTACCTCACTCCTGTCAAAATGGCTAATATCAACACCACCAGGAAAAACAGGTGCTGGTGAGAATGTGGATGAACACTGTTGGTGGGAATGCAAACTGGTACAGCCATTCTGTAAAACAGTATGGAGGCTCCACAAAAACTTAAAAACAGAGCTAACCTACAACCTAGCAATTGCAGTACTAGGCATTTATGCAAAGAATACAAAAATACCAATTCAAATGGACACATGTACTCTGATGTTTATAACAGCATTTTATACACACACACACACATACACACACCATGGAATATTACTCCACCCTAAAAAAGAATGAAATCTTGCCATTTGCAAGGACATGAATACTATTAGAGAGTATTATGCTAAGTGAAATAAGTCAGTTAGAAAAAGACAAATGCCAAATGATTTCAGTCATATATGGAATTTGCGAAATAAAACAAAGGAACAAAGCGGAAAAAAGAGTGAGGCAAACCATAAAAGACCCTTAAAGATAAAGAGCAAATTGATGGTTACCAGAGGGAAGGTGTGTGGAACGGTGTCCAGATTAAATAGGGTGATGGGGGTTAAGGAGGGCACTTGATGTGATGAACACTGGGTGTTGTATGGATGTGCTGAATCACTACCTTCGACACCTGAAACTAATATTACACTGTATGTTAACTAACTGGAATTTAAATAAAATTTAAGTAAAAACTTAAAAAATAAAATAAAACAAATACATGAGAATAGTCTCAAAAATCCCCATTATCTGTGTGCTTCATGGGGAAGATGTTTTTATTTTCTATGAAAACAACCCTGATTCACCTACCAACAACTTTACTCTTAATTGTTGGTATGAGGGAAAAAAAAAAAGTCATAAAGAGACAACAAAGCAAAGAGAAGGAAAGGCTTATTTATAATTTGTGTTCTCAGAACCAACCCTTCTTCCCTACTTGCTCTTGATTTCTATATCTAATAACATGAATTCCTGGCAGAAAAGACAACCCCAAATGGATTACCCACTAATTTTCATATATATATGGTTTCCTCAGGTCAAAATTAAAATACTTAATATTTTATTTATGATGCATGATTGTTAAAATTGCTAAATAACAATGAACTATTCCACACAAATCTGTTTTTAATCCATTATTCTGGCTTTATCAGAAGAAGGTTGTAAAGTAAAGGAAGATAAATGTTGCAGGTGTTTAATCAACAGCACAATCCCCTTTGTAATGTGTGCTTTGGCTCTTCTTCTCATCATATATCTTCATGAAAGGTGGTGTTAGTTGGAAACCTTCTGTTGATGGTCAGATCATTACTGAAGACGAGGGTATAACCTAAGTGTTTTCTCAGGGCAGTTCTCAGCTCTGGTATATGCTTCCCCTTCCACCTCATCAGTTCTATCCAGTCTAAATTTCTTGACCTTTTGAGGCAAGATGCCAATTCCATCTGTTTACTCAGGCATTTCTGAGATTATGAGTAAAATCTGTTTTAAGGATGAATTTATCTATTAAGGGATTAGCTTTCAGTTGCTGATAACCATTACTAGTGCAAAGTATTCAACTGTGTCTGTGTTCTGAATGTGTGTGTGTTCAGATGTTGAGAAGACAGAAAATGCAGTGTATTTTTTTTAAATAAGCAATATAATTAATGTGACATATGGTCTCAGGGTCTAGCCAATGCCAGGGTTTCACTGAAAAGTACAACTTCTCCCTAATGCCAAGGAAGGAAATGAGAAAAATCTGTCACTGAGTATCTTACCAACTTAAAAAAAAAATTTATCTTAGTAAGTAATGTGCTCCATGTTTTATAACTTTATAGATTCTCAAAATATAATTCTGCTATTTTCATATAAACCAGAAATTTTGTCTTAAAAAAATAAGTCTACAATATCAAAAAGCCTACCCACTCATTAATGTTAACATCTACATTAGGGATAAACTACCGCATGACTCCTGAGGTAATTGCAAAGTGTGCACGTGCTCTCTCTCTCTCTCTCTCTCACACACACACACACACTCACTCACATACACACCTGTCCTTTAGTCTCTTTTACAAAATTAAAGTGTGAAAACTATTCTAAATCCACTACTACAGAGGAAAGACAAAATCAAATTTTCTAAGTAAAAGGCTCTAAAAAAAATAGTACCACACCTGTATTGCTCCCAAAGAAAAAGCAATAGACAGATGGAACACCATCAGTGTTGGTAATAGGGTTACATAACAGAAGTCATGCTGCCGACATGAAGAGGTTCACTCCCAATATTTAAACTTAAGTATTCTAACAGAATAAATGAGAAGTCCTCAAAATATTAAATAAAATCATAATAATTAGATGATTAGATGTTACATGTTATTTTCTATAGTTTTGAAAATACATTTGGTTGCTAAAAAAGAAGGAAACAAAGTTAAACAGGATAGTTCAGAAGTTGCAAGGGATAGTTTAATATCATCTAATTATTTTATAATCATATTTCCTGTTCTAATTATTGTATATTTAAACATAAAAGTATGCTATTTAAAATGTGTTTTCTTTATGGAGTTTAAACAATTATAAAATACCAAGCCAAGGACATTCTTACCCAAAATAATTGAAAATGTAATCATATACACAGGTAAAAAATAAATTTTAGAAATCCAAACTATTCACCAACTCTGAGATTCTCTTAATTATAAAGCAGTTATGCTAGCAATCAAATATGAATTCTTATTGTAAGTTTCACAAATGTATTTATACATCTGCGTCTATATCTATGTAAATACATGAAGGTAAGGTGCCATAGTATTATTGATTCTTCTATTTCACTCTCCCTAAATTCTTAAGTAAGCTAATTAAGGCATTTCATATTTTCATATGTGTTAAGTTGCAAAATGAAAGGTTGGGGAAAAATATACTTTAACTTTTGATTTAGAATTTGAGTGATGTGAGATGATAAAACACAATGTTAAATGTTTATTTATTTAACTTTGATGTTGGAATGAGAGAATTATATTCTTCAGCCAATAATATCAAAGTCAAGTTTACCTTGCATAAATTGTATGTAGCTTCCAGATGATCTGTTAGGACAGAATCCTTCACTTGCCAAATAAATGTGATGCAGCATTTCAGATGCACATTATTAGTCATCACTCCTTTAACTTTTTTTTTTTTTACTTTATAGACTTATTTTCAAACTCCACAGTTTATTTTTATTTTTTTTCCTTAGCAAGTGGAAAAGTTAAAATGAAAATTATTACAAAAGTCATTTTAAATCTGTCATTCCTCCAAAGTTAGAGAAAAACAATCTTTTTTCCACTAGAAGAAAATCTTTCTATTCCAACAAAATAAAAGTCTTCCATGGATTAAGATTTCCTTGTCAGTATTTAAAAGTTTAGCATTGGCAAAGGGGGGGAAGATCTTTTTTTAGATTACTCTTGAATTAAAAAAAAAATGTAATTGCTATGAAGACGAGTAACATAGGCCTTTCTGACAAGCAGAGTGACAGTCTGAATTCTAAAATATGTCATACTTATATTTGAGTCTAATTTAATTTTTCCTCTACCAGCAGGGTATCCTGAAACAGATGCTTTTAAGAATGTCAGACAAATCTGTTCTGTTCACCTCACATTGCTTTGCTTTCATTGTTTTATTATTATTGTTATTATTATTGATTCTCTCAATCTAGCAGGAGTCTTATGATTCCTGACTGGTTCAGTAACTCCATGAACTCATCACATAAATTACTCTGTTAAACTGTGTGTGTACTCAATCTATACTCTATCTAGATGTTTCACATATTAAGACTGTAATATGAACACCATCACAGAAATAAATTTAGAAACCTAAACCAAAGTTAAAACTCTTTTAAACAAAACTATATTTTAAGAAATGAGCCCAGGTGCAGTAAAATAAATAATTTAATATTTCCAGGTGCATTTCTGGAAAAATAGGAGATTTAAGTCAAATGTTAGTTTAAGTCCTTTGAGTCAGAAATTTGAATCAATGGGTCATTTCATTTAAATGCCAAAATTAGGGAAATATGCCCATTTAAAAACAAATTCATAACTATTAGTTAATTTCCTAAAATGTTACTTTCCTAGTCTCGTTTTTATTATCTATTTTTCTTTGGGTTTACAAATACTTTAATATGTGGGTATTTTAGAAGACAAGATAATCAGGGGGTATCACCCACAGATCACATTTATAAAAGAAGCCACACAAGAAGATTATTGCACATAAATATTTGGTCTTTACAAGGACAAGGGCAAATATCGTACTGCACAGTTAATTTCTGAAACTTTAGGGGAAATTTTTATTTTTTAGCTAGCAAACTAGTGGAAAATTATGTTAACACTGATTATAAAAATAGTTATTCTCACTTCCAGTAAAAATCCTAAAGACTTAAAATAATGGAAATTCATATAGGTTCCCTTTATGCAGATATATACAAACATAATACATATTTTAAGTCCAAAGCAAACCAGCATTAAAATTTAATCACTTGAGCCCCAGTCTTAATTTTACCTACTTATAATTCTCTCTTAAAACCCAATTTCAAATGCAATCTAAACCAGAAACATACTGGCAAACTTGCATTAGTGACTTTGAGATAGCTGTTTCATTTTTATCAGTTCAGCTTGAGTACCTCTTTAAAATATCATAAAGCTTAAGAACACTGTGTCCAGTGCCTAAACAAAAATCACAGGTAATACTGAACAAATCCAGAAATAAGGGAGTTTTGTTGTTGTTGTTGTTTTCTGCATATTTTCTATGCAGGAGAACATCATAGTTTTGTAGACACTGAATTTTTTTTTCCTAAGATTTGATTTATTTGACTGACAGAGACACAGTGAGAGAGGGAACACAAGCAAAGGGAGTGGGGGGAGAGAGAAGCAGGCTTCCCGCTGAGCAAGGAGGCAACTCAGGGCTAGATCCTAGGACCCTGGTATCATGACCTGAGCCCAAGGTAGATGCTTATTGACTGAGCCACCCAGGTGCCCCAGCACTGAATTTCTAATAGCTTTTATTTTGCCTACACTCTATCTCAGTAGTCAAAGAAAATGATATAAAGCAGTTATTTCCTATCATGTGAATATTAGAATTTCTGTAAGTATAGGCACTGCAGAACTCATGCATAAATGCACATCTTCATTATACAGTGTATACACAAGTGTATGTCTTAGACAAAATATGCATTCCATAATTACCGTTTCACCAATTTTTTATATGACACTTGAAATAAATGACAGAGAAAATGGTAAATGGCAAGTGTGTCATAATTGTGTGATGTTTTCAACATGCATAAAAAGACAAATGTTCACAATAATTTGTTTTTAGCTCAGGTGATTAAACTGAGAAATCCATGTAACCATCGATAGAAACCATTACTAACATGATGGCCCATAAGTCAATTTATTTGATTTTTAGAAGAATGTTTTGGTAAATTAATGGTGAATATGAGACAAATATTTCTTTTAGAAGAATTACAGATAATATATGTAGATATGTCTCCTTTCAGGAGGTAGACTTTAATTGCCTCCTTCCCTCTTCTCACCTTTGGGGTAAGCTAGACAGAGTGACTAAGTTCCAAAAAAAAAAAAAAAATAGTGTAGAAAAGGGAAAATAGTAACTTTACAAACAGATAGCTACCAATCACTACCTTAGCCATATGACAAAATTTAGCATCATCAGTAATGTTGTGTCAATGCTATGGTATGATGTGGTTATACTATCTATGTGATATTCTGTCCAAAGCACCTGTCTAACCTTGATATTACATTAGAGATAAATATTAGAGAAACTTTATAAATATTAGAGAAACTCAGACTGTAGGAATTTTACAGAGTATTTGATTAGGTGACATCAAGGCAGTCAAAATAGAAAAGAAGAAAAAAACTAAAAATTCTCACAGACCAGCAGAGACTGAGGACACTTGGCAAATAAACACATGTGTTACCCTGGGTTGGATTTTAGGGGAAAAAAAAGGATATTAATGGAAAGTGGTTTAATATCCATAGAAACCAAGGAGTAGTTAATAATAGTGTAGCAATATCTTAGCTTTGATTACTGTGCCATAATAATGTAAGTTAGTAATAAAAAGGGAAATTCAATGAAAGGTATACAGAAACTCTTTGTACTATCTTTGCAAACTTCTCTATAAATTCCACTATATTCCAAAATAAAAAGTCTACTTAAAACCAAAATGAAAACAAGAATGGTATTTGGGGGCGTGGCACTATATACCACATGCACTCACTGGAAGTTCTCTTAATCACTTGTTGGTTGGTTTTACATTTAGATTGAACCATTTTTTTAATCCTTGTCAAAATATACTCACTGAGGCATACAACATGAAAAAACTCATAACTAAAAAGATATGTTTCTTCTCTCCCCCCCCCCGCGAAGTCTGAAAATACAGTTGTGTTTTTCACAAAAACTTTAACCAACTAAATAATTACTGCATAACTTCTGAGCTTCAAAAGTCATGGCTCTGCAAACTGAGTTGTAAAGACACAAGCTACATGAATTGCCTAAATTCTATTGTTAAATTAGTACTGACACTGCAACTTTACCCAGAGAGAAAAATTGACACCTATTGCATGGAGCACTGGGTGTGGGGAATGGGAAGTGAATCTTAGAACACTGGAAAAAAAAAATTAAGTAACAATTAAAAAAAAGATACTTAGAGAATGTACAGATAAAAAAAAAAAACAACAACAAAAAAAACAAACCTGAGATGTATCTAATTACTTCACAGTTTCTGTAAGTTCCCGTTACACTTTAAAGAAAATGAAAAGGAAAGCAAAGATGTGCTTTTTTAGCTAAGATGCAGCAAAGATAATGGGTAGGCAGAGAATTCATATCTGGGCTATTAGTAAGGTCAGATTCTGTGTTTGCTATTTTCTAGCCTCAGTGATCTTGAAGGAGTCACCAAACGTATTGTCCATCTCAATACCCTCACCATTAAAATGACAGAAGATGGAAAAAATAAAATAAAATGATAGAATCCAGAGTTCTTGTGAAAATTAAATGTGTTAACATATGCATATATGCACAATAATCAAACTAGTACCAGAGAAAATAATGAGTTCCATATAACTTTTTGATATAGTTAATTCAAAAACATATAGTATACTCAACAAATGGACCCATTCTCAAAGAAACATCCTTTATTCGGAACTAACTGGCCAAGTATATTTCTGACTTCAAAAACTAAGGGGATGATCTGGTGATAAACAGCTACATAAAACATTTAGATTTTAATGAGTACCAATGTAAAACAATATGCCAGTTATGATCTTTCTATTCTAATAATATCACAATCATTAGAATTATCCTGAAATATTATTAAAATAGTGTCAGAAAATAAATGAGACTTAAAATTTTAAACACACAAAACTGGTAAAACATAAAACTATCTACAATAGGCTATAACTGAAATATGTTGTTCAGTATTACAGTTAGGTGACTAAGTTTGATAATCTGAACATCTGGTGAGTTTTTCTCTAGTCTGGAGCCTTAGATTGTAGACCAGATCCATAGTCAAGCCTCTCATACTCATTGAATACTGCAGTCACCTGGTCAACAAAGTGTGAATGGAGTTAAAGAAAATTCTTCCTATACTACTAGAAAAAGAAGTTCAACATATGTTTTATTGGCATTGATTAGTTTTTTCATCTTCAGACAAGAAATCACCCAACATATATAAAATCTGCAATGCTTTTAAATCATTCCCTTGTCAATCAGAACCAATTTTCAACATAACACAATCCTGAAAGTACATCAAATCATGAAGTGGCAATAAAAAGAACAGTATTTTTCTCAAAGAAAAAATACACTATTAGTTATCTCTTCTCAACATACTTCATGTAAATATATGTTAGAGAGACTTGTATTAGGTATTTTATGATTTTTTTCTTTGAATTTCAAATGGTTGTTAATGTATCTGGTAAAGTTTGTAGTATACGTAATTGGAGACTTGCACAAGCAAATGTCAGACACAAACATAAAATGACACAGGCATTCACATACATATCTACAACAAATGCGAGCTACATTTTAATTGTAGTATTTTAAAAGTTTTATAGTACTGAAATATACACTGATTGTAAGAAATCATCTGATGCTCAATGTATACACACAGCACCTTAGAAGACTGTGCCAAAAGGAGAGACTTGAATAATATGTATTAAGTTGAATCCTGGAATTTAAAGTGACAGAAGATGGAGACTAGAAAACAGGGTTAAAAACAACAGCATGTAATAACACATATAGTCCAGGGAAAAAGAGTTATATGATATTAAGAAGAATTAAAATTATGAGAGAATGTTATACTTACTCAAAAATCCATTAAGAACAATTAAGTAAATGGTAAAAAGATGGTGAGAGCCAGGTTTCTCACTGCTAGAGTGGGAATTTATAGATAAACAAGGGGAGGAAGTTAGAATGATTCATGTATTGATACATTATAGTTGGAGATATTAGTGAGAGCTAATAGTAAGACATTAGTAAGTATAGCTTAATATAATGCAAGCAGTTAGCATATAGAAATATTTATAGATATGTAAATACCCAGATTTGTATTCTTATATATATCTTTGCTCTGCCAGGTAGGAGGGCTTAAGGGTCAGTGAGCATACCTATCCTCAGATTTTAGTTGTTTTTTTTTTTTTTTAAAGATTTTATTTATTTGACAGAGAGAAACACAGCCAGAGAGGGAACACAAGCAGGGGGAGTGAGAGAGGGAGAAGCAGGCTTCCCGCCGAGCAGGGAGCCTGATGTGGGGCTCGATCCCGGGTCTACCGGATCATGACCTGAGCTGAAGGCAGTCGCTTGACCAACTGAGCCACCCAGGCGCCGCGTTAGTTTTTAATATGATTAACTCTAATAAAAGAAAGCCAGGCTCTTGGAGAAAGGCTTGTTCTAGGACTTGGAGAAGAAATACATAGATGAATGAGAACATCTTGTTATAACGGAAGGTAAGGATGGGATAAAATATATAAAACTCAACATCCTGGAATTACAAAAAAATTAAAAATTAAGGGAATCTGAATAAATTGGAGGTTTGAGTTAATAACATGTCAATATTGGTTAATTAATTGTAACAAGGGTACCATAGTAATGTAAGATGTTAATAACTGCAGAAACTATATTAGTGTATATGTGGAATTTCTACCTGGGAAGTATCTTCTTAATTCTCATATATATCTAAAAATTCTCTAAAAATAAAGTCTATGTTATAAAACAGCAATGAACCTCCATGGGTACAGCACTTATACAGAGGAACTGTCCCCTCTGTAGGGTAGGCCTCTAATTTCTTTGCTTCCAGGTTTAAGTTGAATAAATTAGAAAACTTGATGGTAAAAGTCCTCCATTAATAAATACATACATGATAAAAACAATATAAACAGAGGATTTAATTTAAATTATAACTGTTGATGATAAATCCAAATTATTGTCAAAGGCTCTACCTTAAAAACTACATATATATGTTACCAGTATCATTATATTGTCTGAAATTTATATTTTCTTTTTGAGCCCTGTATCTGTATATTTGGGCAAAAGTTAAACAGGCACCCTAACATAAAATGCACTGCAGTGATATGAAGGTGGAGAAAATAGTTAAAATGTGATATGTAAGGTATACAAACACCTACATATTACCTAACATTATCAACTTCAGTTATGAATCACATTCCATCAGGACAATTAATTCATGGGGAAAATTACTTTCAGTCTGAATCTGAAAGAACTACTCAGCATGTGACATGAAAAAGAAAATAGTAACTGGCTTCCAAAAGGAGGTGAAAACATGCAATTCCATTATTCAGGTTTTTTGAGTTATTGCAAAATATTTCAAGTTTTATTTCTCTCCTCAGAAGTGCATTCTTTATCCTATGGTTACTTAATATCTATTTCTTTTCCTAAGTACTCTGTTCTTAAAATCTGAGTGGTCCTATAATATAAGCAGCATTTTGTCAGCCTCCCTCTCCTTCCAAATGAGCAAATCTTCTAAGCTGTCTTCGTTGCCTGATCATACAGAACAAAGATTTTTAGCCAATTACCAATTTTTCGTATATAAAATGCTGGTCAAAGAAACAACAACAAAAAATTTAAGTCTCTATGGCCATAGTAATGCTGGCATAAAGAAAAATGGAGAGAAGCAAAACAAAACAAAAAGAACCCCCCAAAACCCTGCTTTTTTCATAATTTAAATTCTTTATTCCCCACATCCACTGTCTTCTTAACTTATTAGTCTCCCCAGTCATTTAACTTTTTAAAAAATGTTTTTGCTTTAATCCATTTTATTCATAGAACAACACTAATTCCATAATTAATATCAAAGGAGAAAGATAATTTACATAAGAAATTATATTTTATATCAAATATTTTGCTGGAATCTACTATGCCATTTAATTTTTTTTAGTATAGTTGACACAATGTTACATTTGTGCAAAATCAGACCTATAAATAGAGAGAACTGATGACTGCTAAGGGGAGGCGGGAAAGGATATGGGCAAATTGGTGAAGGGAGTCAGGGATACAGGCTTCCAGTTATGGAATGAATAAGTCACAGGAGTAAAAGGAACAGCATAAGGAATATAATCAATGATATTTTAATAATGTCATATGGTGACAGATGGTAGCTACACTGCTGATGAGCATGGCATAATGTATAAATTTGTCAAATTACAATGTTGTACATCTAGTCACTTAACTTTTGAATGAACCTTCAAATCCCAGGGAAGAGTCATTGAACTGAAGTTTCTCTAAATAAGTCTGAATTGTAAATGACAGTATTAGTCACCGAGTATATCTATGAATAGTAGACATCTTCATCTTCCTTTGCCATTCTTAGATGGAAGCTAAATATATTCACAACTTAAGCAATTCAACACATTGGTGCTGCGAGCCACCTGCATGGTCAATTAGGTGATTTCCCTCTACAAGGCACGGAACACCACCCCTCCCACAAAGTGTGAGAGTTTGCGTGGGGCAGTAGTTTCTCCACTCTGCTTGTTTGCCATTCTTTGTACGGAACATTTAAAAACCATGTCTGGTATATAGCAAAATGCTTTTGTTTTTACTTACCATCATTAAAAATAGCTTAATCTTAGATATCCTGCAGCTCTGTGGAGGAGATTATCAGAGCTCCTAAATGGTTAAATAAAGGGCTTAATATAAGAAATAAAACTGTACTAACAAGGACATTGCCACGCACACAAAGGATCCATAAATAAAGAGTTCTGCACCCAGTCATGGAAAACAGGCTTGAGCAAGTGCTTTTACCTTTGCAAAATAAGTTATCTTTCTCCTTGATGCCAGACAGACTAACTTTCGGTCATTGTATTAATAATGTAGCTAAAACTTTGTACACAACTCATCTAAGCCTTTCAATTGCCTTCTTGTTTGTAAGACCTGTTTAAAAAACAACATATCCTTAGTCTACCCCTTATCATCTAGGCGACCAAATGTAAGAAACTGTAGAAACCTTACTAATTAACATGTTCTTGGTTTGGTTTAGGGAGTTAACTCTGAACTGTAGATAGGTGCACCTGCAAAAACATGTTTCACTGATCAAAGCACTATGTTTCTCTAACAAAGACACTGTGTAATCAAAAATCATTCTCTGTAAAAAAAAAATTTCCTTCATGAGAATCTTTAACTTGCTGCCTATAAATAAAGACACTGAGAGCCAGCAAGGCAGAGATGCCTGGCAGGTGATCAGAGAAGAATCTTCGGGGCTCTCTCACTTTGTATGGCCGACTCCGTCACCACCTTCTGGAAGTCCAGACTGTTGCCGTATTGGCCCCCAGCACATTGATCCTCTGACAAGGGATCAAAGGATTGAGTCCTCAAATTTTCCTCTTGTGTTTTTTGTTTGTTTGTTTGGTTTTTGTTTTTGTTTTTGTTTTTTTGATAAATAATATTGGCTGGAGCTGTCAGGCCAGTGTTTCAATCACTCTGAGCACAGATGCAGTCAAATAGATACCACATTAGGAGACCTTTGGTAAAAAACAAGGTACAACAGGACACAGGATACAAAAAAGAACAGCTGGAAGAACCCATTTTGTAGCAATATCTCATCTTACATGGCCCAGCTCTTGCTGGGCAGGTCACTGTCCCCAAGACAGGAACAATGTGGGATGTAGCGCCATAGTTACACTAAGGTCTCCATTTCATGTATCCTTTCTTACTCCTCATCCTCACTTTGATTAGATGTTTCTTTGGCTAAGGCCATAGCAACAGGAGTCTGCATCTCTCAGATTCCTCTCATCCCTCTCCCTCAACTCAGAAATCTATAAGAAACTGAGAACTTCCCTCATTTACCAAAGACACTTGTGAACCATATGTATGAGAGATGATGACTTGATTAAGCTCAAATAGGATGGTCTGCAGACATTATATTAAATTTATAAAAAACTGATCAAAACTCTTCCAAATCAATGTAAAGCCTACCTGTAACCCCATGTAAAATATTAATATTCTATTGGTAATTTAATAAAATGTTTTGAAAATAAATGTTCAAAGTAAACTAAATTTTTTCAGGGGCACCTGGACGGCTAGTCAGTTAAAGCATCTAACTCTTGGTTTCAGTTCAGGTCTTGATTTCAGGGTCGTAGACAGAGCTCCATGTGCGGCTCCATGCTCAGCATGGAGTTTGCTTGTCCTCTTCCTCCCTCTTTGCCCCTCCCTCTGCTTTTTCTTTTTTTTTTAATTTAATTTTTTTCCAGTATGGGCTAATTGAAAGAATACAATCTTTTTTTTTTTTTTAAGATTTTATTTATTTATTTGAGAGAGTGCACACATGCAAAAGTGTGAACAGGGAAGGGGCAGAGGGAGAGGAAGAGAGAACATCTCTCAAGCAGACTCAGTGCTGAACATGCAGCCCTGCCCAGGCTCAATCTCGTGACACTGACACCATGACCTGAGGCAAAACCAAGAGTCCGACACTCAACCCACTAAGTCACCCAGGTGCTCAATATAATCTTTTTTTTTTTAATTAAATCAGTGCAAAAGGAAGAATGGGCACTGATTTGTCTAATAAATGTGTGCACCATTAATTAAAATATGTCATATACAGAAAAACTGATTAACACTGAGAGTGACATGTGGAAGTCTACAAAAATATACAACACACAATTTTCATTTGCATTTACACTACTTACAGATTTGGTATATTGTGTCAAGGCATAATTGAACGTCAAAAGATGTATTTTAAACAATCAGAATATGTATAGATTCTGAATAGGCTAGAGAACAACTAGGCTTTAAGTCAATATTAAAAAAACAGGATGAGAAAAACTCTCAAATACTTGGAAATAGAAAGAAACACATTGAGGGCCCCTGGGTGGCTCAGTGGGTTAAAGCCTCTGCCTTCAGCTCAGGTCATGATCTTAGGGTCCTGGGATCGAGGCCTGAGTCAGGCTCTCTGCTCAGCACTCTCTGCTTCCTCCTCTCTCTCTGCCTATCTCTCTGCCTACTTGTGATCTCTCTCTCTGTCAAATAAATAAATAAAATCTTAAAAAAAAAAAACACACACACACTGAAAATAAGAAATAGGGCAAAAAATACAATAAAAATTGGAAAAAAATTATACCCAGATGATAATGAAATTTTGCATATAAGTATTTCTGGGCACAAGAAAAGCAAAAGGTGAGCCTCGAGAGAAATTTACACGTTAATGTGTATACTGGAAAAGAAGAAAGAAAAATCAATGATCTAAGATCCTAGCTATGCTAGAAAGGGACCAGCAAATCAATCCCAGAAAAAAAATTTGGAAAAGAAGGGATATAGACAAGAGAAGATAAAGAAGAGAAAACAAACTTTAAAATATAGTAAATTGAGAATATAAACGTGTTCTTTCTTTGAAAAGTCTATTAAAATTGGTAGCGCTATAGCAAAGTGGATCAAGAAAAAAATGGAAAGCATACATCAATCTCAACAATGACAGAAATGAAGAACTAAAGCACCTACAGACATAAATGACAGCACATTACAAAAATTTAAGAAATATATTTTCTCCAAAGAATTGACAGAATAGTTGGAAGAGGCAAATTCACAGAAAAACATAAGAGAACAGTCCTGTACCTACTGAATCTAGTTTACAAACTCATAAAGAATTGATTTATCATTGTCTATAGTATAAATAGTCCTTGAGAATTCAAGTAAATATTCTGACAATTAAGTCATGGTACAAAACATTCAAAGATTTGAGAAACCTAATGGTGAACAGATAGAAAGAAAGGAAACCAGAAGAAATGGTCAGCACAACCATGGGATCATTTGAAAAATGATAAGGCAGAAAGAAAGCCTAGATAGTGCTTCATACGTGGCCAGGATGCTGTGGTTTTCTAGATTCAGGAATAGAGTGTGAGGAAGGCAGGCAATTAATTACCACGGGTAAAGGAGTTCAGAAACTCCTTTGATATTACTCCATGTAAGTTTACAAGACATAGATATAAATCTCAGGGGCTAAGACATCTGTCCAATAATATATCTAGCAGTTGTTCAGTCAGCCAGGGAATGCATTAGCAACGTTTTCCAATTAACATATTCTTAAATGCCAAGTCTGGAATCTGATCTCTTGAAAAATGTATGATATTTTTTAGATTCTTATTTAACATATTTGAGAAATAATAATCTTAGATTGTTGATATCTGGGAACTTTAATGTTTTGGCACAAAATTCTAATATTACTTTACCCATTACTAAAAAAATAAAACTTACAGATATCTGCTGCATAAAACGACAGTAATGAACATTTCCAATAAATCAAAATGACCAAACATGATTTGTTAGTAACAGATTTGCTCTATGCTATCTTTAAGTATCTGATAATTATGATACTTTATTAAAGATATACTCAGATAATTTTCTGAATATTATATATGTTTTGTTACTTATAATAACCTGTCAGTATGCATGTAGAATGTATACAACCCTTTATTCTGTAAGCGACACTAATTAGAGTGTTTGCTAAGTACTGTATGCAGGCAGCAGAAAGCTGAATCAAGAATATCAAATCACTTCTAAAGAGTCACATACTTGATGGACTTAGTAATTTAAATAAAAATATATAAACATTATATATTGTATATACACATATAATAGCTATATATGTATAATGTACATGCACACATAAGCATGCATACATACACATGTGTACATGTATGTGTATCTGTTCTATTTCTGACTCTTCATTGCACTCTCAAAGTTCTGATATTTTCTAATACATCCACATTTGTCAAATTCTTTCTTCCTGTTACTGATATGGACCTGAGTCCTTATTTTTGTATTTAGAACTCTTTCAATATCTATTTGGTTAGTGGTTGAAAGCCTGCTTGGATGCAACAAGTTTTTACAACTATTCTTAAAGAAATGTATGACAATATGCTCTCTAAATGGCAGCTGCTAATTATCACTTTTGAAACAGCTGTTCCCTCTGATTTCTTTGAACTCTGAACTGCTAGATCTTTTGTTTCAGTTTTTGTGCTTTGTCAGTAATCCATCTTTGCTCTATGACAAGAGGAGATTTATCAAGTAAAGGATGTAGCGCACGGTATTCAAAAAGTATCCTCAAGGGCTTCAATGTGCCAAGTACTTAATAAACATTAGTTTATTTAATAATCAAAACAATTCCATGATTAACTATCATTATTATTCCCATTTTATCCATTAAGAAACTGAGACACAGCAACATGTGTGAGGCAGAGCCTAGGTGTGTACACAGCAGCTTTCCTCTGAGTCCAGGGCTAAAAGTGCTATGCATATTAAAAAATAAGTCAGAGAAAGACAAATACCATAAGATTTCACTCATATGTGGAATTAAGAAACAAAAAAAGAGAGAGAAAGAGAGAAAGGCAAACTAGAATATAGACTCTTAACGAGAGAGAAAACTGAGGGTAACTGGAGGGGATATGGGTGGGGGATGGGTTAAACAGATTGGTGGGTATTAAGGAGGGCACTTGTGATGAGCCCTGGGGGTTGTGTACTAAATTCTACTCCTGAAACTAGTATTATATTTTATGTTTACTAACTGGCATTTAAATCGAAACTTGAAGAAAAAGAAGTGCTCTGTACCTTCAAGTAGCTTCCTGACTGGGTTTCCTAAGCACTTATCTAAACTCAGACATTATGAAGCATCTTTGGTTTCCCTCCCAGGATATTTACACTGAAAAATTCCTCCTGATTTTTTTGGCATAAGATCAAACAACAACAACAACAAAATACCCACAAAAATTTCTCTCCCTTCCCCATGTTTCACCACTTCATAAGGATTCTATCAGTTTATTGTCCTGTAATCATGATTTATGCTTCCCATTTCTTATCTAGCCTACAAACTTTAAACTTTTGAAAACTTAGTCCATGCTACATTAGTGTTTAAAAAAAAATGTATGGGGCGCCTGGGTGGCTCAGTTGGTTAAGCGACTGCCTTGGGCTCAGGTCATGATCCCAGAGACCTGGGATCGAGTCCCATATCGGGCTCCCTGCTCCGTGGGAAGCCTGCTTCTCCCTCTCTCACTCCCCCGGCTTGTGTTCCCTCTCTGGCTGTGTTTCTCTCTGTCAAATAAATAAAAGTCTTTAAAAAAATAAAAAAAATAAAAAAAATGTGTGCCTTCATATTGTCCTTAGAATAAATCCAAATTTTCCAAAAAGGGTAATTCCTGTGTCCTCCTCAAAACAGTATCATTAACAAAAAATACTTTTAAACAAACCACTTTTTATGATAACACCTTTTGATATAAAAATGACTTAAGTAAATATAAAATTTGTCCAGGATTTTTATTTCTTGATTTCTTACAAAATAAAATTATACAAATCAATGAGCTTTTGTAACTATTTGGTTAGCATCCACTCTAGGTCAGTTCTATTTGCTTCTCTATAGAAAAAGTACCATTTATTTTAAAACAGGAGGGAAGGTTAGACCAAAAATGAAACAAAACAAAACAAAAATAAATAGTTCATCTACTCACATATTTCCTGAGTGATTATTTCCCATCTCATCACAACCTGACTGGAAATTTAAAAAAAAAAAAAAAAATCTTATACTTTGTCATTACTAATAATGATGATCTCCTCATAACCTCAATTTTATACATTTCACTCTCTCTACCACCACCTTTCTATCTAACTCCCTTTCTATTACCTCTTTCCTAATAACCACTCAATACAGTAGTACTAGCAATCTACTCCACTCCTTCCCAGCTATAATGTCATGGTCTGTCCTTACCATCACCCACTTGAACACAACTTAAACTCACCTGCCCCTTTTAGTGTCACAGATCTCATTCAGCGAAGTAACAATCATGGTAAGAAAGAAAAACAAAACAAAACAAAGCCTCCCTGGGCCCCCCTCCAACCCCAAAACATTTAAATATGACTGGAGAAAAATTTAGCACCCCTTTCTTTTTAAGATTTTACGTATTTATTTGACAGAGAGAAACACAGTGAGAGAGGGAACACAAAGCAGGGGGAGTGAGAGAGGGAGAAGCAGGCTTCCTGCCGAGCGGGGAGCCCAATGTGGGGCTCGATCCCAGAATCATGACCTGAGCCGAAGGCAGTCGCTTAACCAACTGAGCCACCCAGGCACCCCAATTTAGCACCCTTTTAAATGAACAGAGTTTACATTTATAACCATGAAACTCAAGAGAAACTTTAGTGTGGCCAATTATAATATATTTTTCTAATTTATTAACTATTCTAGTTGGCTAGAAAATGTTTCATACCTTCTCCTTAAACACTGCCCCTGCCACCCTACCAGTCAACAATATTCAGATCCTACCTCACTGACAGAACTGAGCACAGATGATTCTCAAATGTCCATCTCATATCTATCCCTCCACCTCTTATATTCCACCTTCCTGTTTCCATAAATGAAATATGCATGATCTTATCGACACTCAAGGGAAGCCTTCCAAAAACACTTTCCTTTTTCTTATACATCAGTATTTTCACTCTCTACTGCCTCTGTCAACAAAACATGCTATTATTTCTCACACTGTAAATTTAAAAGCACTTATTGATGCCACTGTGTCAATGAGTACTCAATTTCTTATGCCCCATTTTTAGTAAAATCCTTAAAAAGAATTTTCTTTATTCAGTGGCTGTATTTTTTTCTCCTTTCTCTTTTAATCTATCTCCAACCAGGTATTTTTCTCTATCACTCCATATCCTAACTTTCACTACATCATCAATGATCTCCAGATTACATAACATGTGGTAGGCTGGATAAGGGTCCCCAAAGATGTGCAGTCATTAATCTTTATAACTTGGGAATATTTTCCTTCTATGGTAAAAGAGACTTTGCAGATTCTAAGAGCCTTTAGAAAGGGAGACTGCCCTGAAATATCCTTCAGAGTCCAATGCAATCATAAAGGTCCTTATAAGAGGGAAGCAGGAGTGTCAGAGTCAGAGAGAAAATGTAATCATGAAAAAGTGGCCAGAGAGGAGAGAAAATGTTACATTATATGTCTTGAAGAAGGGTCGAGGGGTGTGATAAGCCAAGGAATGCAAGTGGCCTCTAGAAGCTGGAAAAAGGCAAGGAAACATTGATTATGGTCCAGTGAAACCGATTTCAGACTGCTGGTCTCCAGAACTGTAAGAAAATAACTTTGTATTGTTTTAAGCACAGTAGCAATAGGAAATATATGACTCAATGATCAGTCCTCACCTATCAAATGAATGATAGAATAGATGGTGGTGGTGGTGGTGATAATGATGATGATGATGATGACAGACTAATAAACAACACTGCACACATAGCTGAAAATTCCCTTACCCATCATATTTTCGTTGCTTGCTCTCTAGGATACCACAGTCTCCACATCTTTAATCATTATACTTCATTTTCATTGTTAATTCTTCTATTTTGCTACGGCTTTTTCAATTGGCAGAATTTTGTAAAAGAACAGTTAGGTACAATTATAAATAAGATGATCCAAAGGAAAAAGAATCACTCATAGACAAGTATATCTTAGCCAGACCCTAACCTAATAACCCACAAACAATAACTTTTAAAATATAGAATGTAAAATTAAATTGCAATATATTACTGTACCATAGCCAGTCAGTGGGATATTAATATTTAATTCTGAATAACATAAGTGAGAATAAAAGTATTGACTTTTGATTTAAATACTAACTTTTTCTACACTAACTACAATCCACCCATTTAAAAATAAAGAAATAAATACAATAAAACCAGCCAATCATCCAACTTCATATAAAACAAATTGATTATATTGCTCTGAGATAGTTTTTTAAGAGATAATGGACTTTCTTTTTAATTATTATTATTATATACAAAGCTAATCATTTTGTTTTTCGTGGTGGTGCCTGGACATAAACTTAGTTTGATCCAATTCAAAGATTTTGAGATATTCAGATAGACTATGAGATTATTAATGAACAGTTTAAAATGAAAAACAAGTTTGTGTCTTTCATTTTAGTACCACTTCATGAATTAATAATAAGATCCCAGTCAAGATTCTTTAGCCTCTGTCCCCAAAGACCTTCACAAAATCCATTTTTATAAGAGAAAATGCTGAAGTCACAGAGATGAGGTTTTCTTAGTATCAGGAAATAGTAATAAAATTAATAAAATTTAGATCCACGGTTTGATTTTTTTTTTATCGTTACTAAATTTTTTTTTCCAGTGTTCCAAGATTCATTCCCCATTCCCCAAACCCAGTGCTCCTTGCTTTAGGTGTCCCCAGTACCCACCACCAGGCTCTCCGATCCCTCCACCCCCCTCCCTCCAAGTTCCTCAGTTTGTTTCTGTGTCCAAAGTCTCTGTTGTTTTGTTTCCCTCCCTAGATTACCCTAGTTCCCATTTACTTTCCTTCTCCCACTGTCCTCCAGTTTACCCCTCATGCACCGCAAGTAAGTGA